>JAUCBJ010005308.1:0-29416 GCA_032718475.1 Nemertoderma westbladi
TTGGCGTTGGTAAAGAAAACAGACCAACTGGGAGGAGAGTCATTGACATCAACAGCGAATCCGTGGTTCTGTGAAGTAATATAGCAGTGCGAAGTGGCAGCGTGCAAACAGGGTTGATTGTGACCTCGATTGCCATACTTCATCTTGTAAGTAGAAAAACCAGCGGCGGCAGCCAACAGCTGATGGCCCAGACAAATCCCAAACACAGGTTTTGGGGAAGCCGACTCTAAAATGTCCCGGAGATTCGCTACAACAGAAGCGAGAATTTTTGGGTCACCGGGGCCATTGGAGAGAAACAACCCGTCGTAGTCGTCAGGATTTAGCGGCGTATTCCACGGCACAACGTCAACACGAGCGCCGCGGTCGCACAGACATCGAATCTGGTTGAGTTTAATACCGCAGTCCAGAGCCCGGATTCTAATTGCACCCTGAGAATTGTAAGTAGTTATAGCACTAGAGGAAACCTTGGCGACGAGATTCTCCAAATTAGGGTTATAGTATTCAATTGTTTCTTTGGAAACACCAAATGGAACTATTTTACCCAACAAGGAGCCTTGTTCTCGTATTTTCTTTGTAAGTTCTCTGGTATCTATGCCAGACAATCCAGGGATGCCTTCATCTCTCAACCATTCGCCAAGAGACCTGGATCCATTCCAATGGCTGTAATCAGCCGAAACCGTGCCGACAATGAGAGCACTCGCGTGTATCTTGTCGCTTTCGTAATATTTGTTAAGTCCATATCGGTCCAATTCCCTGGGCGGTGCTCCGTAGTTTCCCACCAAGGGATAGGTTAACACCAATAGTTGGCACGCGTAGGAAGGGTCCGTAAGCGATTCTGGGTAGCCCACCATACCAGTCTGAAACACAACCTCACCCGAAACCGGAATATCAGCCCCAAACAATTCGCCGCCAAACTGTGAACCATCTTCAAGGTAGAGTATTGCACTTTTTCCAGTGGCAGACATTACAGCATTATTTAGTTTAAGCACAATATATTTTAAAGTATATCAATTAATTAAATTCTATATATTCTTCTTCTTAAGCATTCAATGTAATACAAATTTTATACCCTAACAAGGAAATATAAATTCTGATTATAAACGATATAGCCTATATGCTTACTAGGTAGGCCTAGACAATTCAATACCCTATTTATGTATTATACCAGCACTCAAATGAATGTGTGGCAGTCTGGGTTGCGTACACCTGTAGTCCTGTACACTGTTTACAGTCATGGTATACTGTAGGCCTACTATTTATCGAGTAAATGGCGCGTAGTAACTGCATACGCCAATTATGTTTAGTGGGTTTAAACAATTAACCTAAATTAAAAAATTAAGGGAAAAACAAAAACAATAACCAAAACAATAAACAAAACTTAATTTAAAGAGACCAATTTTCCCTGGAGGAAACTTTTTCCACTAGTGGTAAATGTGCTCTACTATCTCTAATTGTTTGAAAATGTTTTTCTTGAAAAAGGTCACTGTAAAGTCAAAAAGTTCCAGGAACTGATACAGCAATCAATGCACAATGCCTATATATATGTATGTATGTATAGGTATATGCATACATACATACATATATCTAGTTAAGTAAGGGTTAGGTATCTGTCTATTGCTTGAAGTATATTTTGATTGATTTACAGAGCCAAAAGGAAGAAAGCAATTTACGAACAAATTTCGAATTACACGAAAAAACAAATTAATAAATTATTATTATTATTCTTTAATTCAGGCAAAGTTTGCCCATAAAAACATAGCATTAAAATAAACAGACAAATACAACACAAGTGATACTATAGTAATGTGACCCTAACCGTACCTACCTACTGTAGTAATACATAATCCAGTAATCAGAAACCAATAGGCCTATATATTCAATGACATAATGTAAGTCAAGCATTAACAAAATTTGACTCGATATAGCAACAGTGTTACTATTCAGCAGTGTAGCACTAACACATGACTAGTACAGTTAAACAATAAAACTCCACCCCAGACAAAGGCCATACATTATAATTAGAGTTGTAAGTAAGTTGTAAATTGTCAGTAAGTGCTACTTTAATTAAGTAATATTACGTTCTTGAATATATATTAATATAATGAATGTATAATAAATAATATAATTTTATAGTGAAACGGGAAAAAAATGAGAAACATCATTTTTTTGTTGCCAGTATATTTAGTAGGCTAGCTTGCCCTAGTGATAGGATAGTAGTGTATATAGTAGTAGTATAGTAGGCCCTAACTGATAACTACAGGCTGGCAACAACCATATCCAGTATAGCCATGGGCATAATCCCATTGTAAGCCTATTATAAGTATCAAAGAGGGTTCTTAGGAAAAGGAGGAGGGAGTGTCAAAATGTAGAAGATTGACATCATGACATCCCTTCCTGGTAAATGGGCCCCAGTTGCAAGTTACTGTGCCAATGAAGTTAGTTAAACACAAATTAGACGCAGTCAATCAGTAAGCCGGTCAATGATCTATAATTAATACCACAATAAACAAATAATAGGGCCCTATCTATCGACCAATCACAAATATCTAACAGTTTAACTGATTCTCATTTGGATTGGCATCATCATATCTCAACTCTCTCTCACCATACTGACATCATGCACCATACACACATACACACACAGTTCAAACTGTCAAAGGTATTATCTTTGTAACAAAGAGCCTACCGAATTGAGATTACCTTAAAATACCACAACCATAGCCCTAAAGCGCTAGGCCTTCTGAAGTTAAAATATTATCTACTGTACTGGGTGTAACAGAGAATTTTCAATCCCCATGCAAAATCACTCCCTGCTAACTTGCCTAGTTAGTGTATTCTCAATCCCGGTGTATCAGCACGTAAATTATGTACGATAATAAATAGATAGATACACTGTTGAACCCGTTCGAGCAGCACGTGTGTTACATGGAGTACTGAAGACACTGTATGGCCCTTTGCGCAGAACGTGAGTGAATCTAAATAAACATGAGATGAGATTATATATTGTGGACTAATATAGTATAGGAACGCAACAAATTTTAAATAATAAATATAAATCAATTTCAAAAGTAGAACTACGTAAGTTAAAAGCTCGGTATCACAAATGAATTAAAATCACGAATCGAATTTATGAATGTATGTAGATTAAAATGTATGCCTCACGTACCGTACCTTATATGATTATTTAAAATTGTATCCATTAAAATATTGTCGTTTTTATTGATAGGGTATGGCTCCATGGTGTATATTATTAGCCTCGAGGAATGCCCCTTGAGAAGACCACCTCTCCCAGAGGGCCCTCGTTAAAAAGTATTTAAAATAAGATGGAACTGCCATTCAAATAGTTACAGGTGATGATCTTGAAAATATTTAAATATATGATAAAAAAAGAATATGATAAATAAAAATAGTTAAATATATAATCGGGGGTTGTTTGGATTGGGCACTGAAATATTTATCGAGACTGTGTTTATACTGTACCATACGTGGTCATTGTTGTCTGTGGTGCGAATACCATCTAGATAGTAATTTTTTACGGGATGGTTTAATGACTCGACACTGGTTGCCGAAATGCCGACGTGACGTTGTGGGCAACTTATTCCATAAACGGGGACCCAGTGACAAGAACGAGTTTTGCCCGAGTTTTGTGTGTCAGCTAGGGAATTGTTGTTTTAGATCTAGTCGAGTGTCATTTAGAGGAACGAGTTTCGTTATATTCGTTGAGGTCTTTCAGATAACCTGGTGAAGGTCCACAATATATCTTGTATATGCCGGTCACGATACCTTGGTGAATCCTTTCACGGATTGGGAGCCAGTTTATTTTAGAGTAGTGTGAATGATCAATGTGCACCGATCGCCCAGGAAAAGACAGAAGCGAATGCACTTTTGGTATTAATTTCCCATTACATGTAATCTTTAATTCATCAAATGTAAGCAGTTTCTGAATGTTACCAAACAAGATGAAACAATTATCTATCAGCCATACTGCTAAGTTATTTATATTCCTTGTCAGTCAGTATATCGAATAAGGTTCTGACTGATGTCCAGACTTCATCATTGCAGTATCATCAGCTAATGTCGGCGTTGGGGTTGGGCATTCTGTTGCTAGGTCCCCACGCCTCCACGCCTATAATATTTAATATATTACTTTATGAGTTTAACATGTTACCAATAACATGAGTTTACAAGGCGGGGTAGCTCAGTTGGTTGAGCGCCAGGCCTGCAATCTATTGGTTGTAGGTAGGGCTCAACAGAAGCTTCGGCTTCGGTTCGGTTCGGGCCGAAGTTTGGCAATTTCGGTTCGGTTCGGCTTCTGCAATTGATACTGCAGAAGCCCGGAGCAAACTTTGCTAAATATTCCAAATATTACATTGACTGATTGAGCTAAGACCAGAAGACAGTAAGACTAAATCAATCTGTCCATCGTTGTACTAATTAATTTTGGAGTGTAAACTTTAAGCAGACTCTGGTGCAGAGCAGACAGTGGTGCAGACAATGGTGCAGACATTGATGCAGACAGTGGTGCAGACACCTGGTGCAGACAGTGGTGCACGCACTGGTGCAGAGAGTGGTGCAGATAGTGGTGCAGACATTGGTGCAGACAGTGGTGCAGACAGTGGTGCAGACAGTGGTGCAGACAGTGGTGCAGACAGTGGTGCAGACAGTGGTGCAGACAGTGGTGCAGACAGTGGTGCAGACACTGGTGCAGACAGTGGTGCAGACAGTGGTGCAGACAGTGGTGCAGACACTGGTGCAGACAGTGGTGCAGACAGTGGTGCAGACAGTGGTGCAGATACTGGTGCAGACACTGGTGCAGACACTGGTGCAGACAGTGGTGCAGACAGTGGTGCAGACACCTGTTGCCGACACTGGTGCAGACACTGGTGCAGACAGTGTTGCAGACATTGGTGCAGAGACAATGGTGCAGACATTGATGCAGACAGTGGTGCAGACAGTGGTGCAGACAGTGGTGCACGCACTGGTGCAGATAGTGGTGCAGATAGTGGTGCAGACATTGGTGCAGACAGTGGTGCAGACAGTGGTGCAGACAGTGGTGCAGACACCTGGTGCAGACAGTGGTGCACGGACTGGTGCAGAGAGTGGTGCAGATAGTGGTGCAGACATTGGTGCAGACAGTGGTGCAGACAGTGGTGCAGACAGTGGTGCAGACAGTGGTGCAGACACTGGTGCAGACAGTGGTACATACAGTGGTGCAGACAGTGGTGCAGATACTGGTGCAGACACTGGTGCAGACACTGGTGCAGACACTGGTACAGACAGTTGAGCAGACAGTGGTGCAGACACCTGTTGCAGACACTGGTGCAGACACTGGTGCAGACAGTGGTGCAGACATTGGTGCAGAGACAGTGGTTCAGACAGTGGTGCAGACACTGGTGCAGACAGTAAAGGGGCGAGCAGGTTAGTAAAGGAGCACTTTATAGTAAAGGAGCAGGTTTCAGAGGAGTATTGGGGGAACCAAAACAATAAACGTTATATTGTTTTGCGGGCTAAGAATACCCAAGGGCTAAGAATACTCGCGGGCTAAGAATTCATGAGACCTTACTGTAGTTAGTGAATGTATATCCCCAGCATGAGACAATAACTTAATGAGCTCGTTTTATTATATATACAGTAATAAGCAGTGGCTCCAGTAAAGGTAAACAAATTAAACATACTCTATATAAAGTAGGTCATGCAAAAACAATCAAACACTGTATCGCTTAAACCTAATCCCCTTTGAGACATTGCTGCTTACAATTTATAGACATTATTGTTAATATGAAAACGGGAATACCGATTAATTACTTTCGTACACACCTCTTATAATTATTTGTAACCAGGGCACATTCACCCGCACGCACCCCGACTTGTACTACATACAGACATACGTCCTCCCTACTTCATGTAGAACCTTTCAGTAGTTACTCGCATATTTGTAGATAATGAAGTCTATGATAAAATATAATATAATTGTGCCTGGTGGTATTGTGTTTCGTGGTACTCTGGTATTTCAGTATTTTCACTCAGGTGTCTGCCACTGCCAGTCAGACAGTATAGCAGTATAGTGACGTTAATACGAATTTATGACCATAACTTGCTAACTTTCTGAACTTCGGTTCGGATTCGGTTCGGTTCGGCCCGAAGTTGGCCCTGCTTCGGTTCGGTTCGGTTCGGCCCCATAAAGTGCCTTCTGTTGAACCCTAGTTGCAGGTCAGCCCCGCCAGGGTCCACTCAGCCTTTCATCCACTGGGGTCGATAAAATGGCATGACTGAATGAGTACCAGTTAAAAAACTGGGAGCAAATCTTGGGATAGGAGTAGCGCCCACCCCTACCCTCGGGTAGCTGCTATCAAAAGAGGAGCCTTCGGGTCGCCTCCGGCATCTGGCTTCGGCCGACTGTTTGCTTTTTTTTATTGATTTCTTTGTTGGTTAAGTGAATTAAATAATATGTGATCTTTAATTATTTTTGCTAGAAATTTGTGCTGTTTGTATATTTGTGAATCGCATCCAGTTGTATTTTGTGTTATATAAAAAATAAACATAACATATTACTTTAAAACACAAATTTTATGTTAATACCTCTGCCTTTCATCAATCCCGTGTCCACCTTTGGGTTGTCAGGTTGTGGTGGTGCAGATTAAGAGGGGGGGGGGGGGGGGGGGGGGCTTTTCCCTCTCTTTGATTTACTGGTGTTTGGTTAAATTTTTTAGATACCGAGTTTGTGATACAGTAGAATCGCTCAATACAGCAATATTAATCTGTATCTCATCTCATAAGAACGTGTAGGCCTAGACCTACTGTTTTAGTAACAAATTACCGCACTACGGGTACAACAGTCTAATCGCAGTTGCAGGGGTATGTCGGGTTCATTAAGTCGCACCAAATGGAGCCGCCATCCAGCAGATAGATCAGAAAAAATGGGTTATATTCAGATATTCGTTTCTGCCCGGCAAAGCTTGGTGTTCGTGTTAGGGATTTCAAAAGATACCAGTACCGGTATTGCAGAGTTGAAAATCGTATATGTTGTTACATGATGTCAACTTATCAGCGTTCTGGTGAATTACTCCTTACGCTGCAAGGTACAACTTTGCAGCGTTGCGGCCTACAGCTATAGGACAGTAGGATGGAACGCTGCAAAGTAATCAATAACCTGGATCTGGAAACAACTTTAATTACCACATTCCAGAGATCCAGAACGTATAATTTCCACTTATATTAATGAGTGCTGGAGTGCTGCTTTATTATCCAGCATTTATGACATACTGACATAGGCCTAACTAATTAAAATACAATATGTTTGAACGTTCATAAACTGATAAACGTTCAAACAACGTACATATTTCAGTAGGCCTATTTAGTTACAAAATTAACGGAAAATTGAATGTAATTTGAACGTTCAATATTCGTTTATTTGGCTGTTTGGTAGGCCTATTTGGCTGTTTGGTTCATATTCAATTTCGTTAACAGTTAAGTTCAGAAGTTAGGACGTTAAACTACCTAATGTCTGAATGTGAACGTTTCAATTTGGTATATTAGGCCTACTCAACTCACAACATCAGCAATTTATACCCATTTTGAACGATATTTCATAGATGTTCAGATTCGCAGGACAGCAGGAAAAAAGAACCAAATATGAACGTTCAATTGCTTTCATGGACTGATGGACGCCCTGTCTGCCTGTGCAACCTGCAGACCTGCCCAGGCCGCATGTGAAACATGCTGACATGTCAGCATGTGGCGTTACAGCAACTCAAAATGGACTTAGTAAAGCATGATTCACTTAAAAAACAAAAATCAGAAACTCAGTGTTAATGTTTATATTTGCGAAGAATTGCAAAAACGTAAAAAAGGGCTACTTTGACGACGTTGGTGATGCAATCTGATTAATGATATGCTCATGATCTTTTAACCCTGTTAAATTAGGCCCTATATTCCCAAAACGAATAGTCAGAAACTGTGGAGAACTAAAATAAATGTGTGTATATTTAGATACCATACCAGTCACCAGTGGAGGTCACTCACGTGCCACGTGAAGTGCCCTTCCCACTAATTTATTGACTATACATATATAGGCCTACAGTATATCAGTATATTGCAGTATTGTATATGGTAGGCCCCTACAGCCCTAGGCCCTATTTCAAATAATGAATCAAAAGCAAACTGCGAGATAGATAAGGTATAGTGAGTAATTACTTAAGGTATTTGAATTATTACTGTATTAAAGTATAAGGTATGACTGTCAGACTGTGAGTTGGGTAGTTCAATAGTTAGCAATTTGAGTTTGGTAGTATTTTATTGATGATGAAGTCTATTGCATATCAGCATATTGTACTTATATCTCAATTTTTCAACCACACTTATTACAAATGAAGTCTAAATCAAATGAAGTCCAAATTCTATCATGGCGAATTACAATTAACAGATTACAGGATTAACCTATCGTCACTTTCTATCTGTCTAGAAGTCTAGACAGCTACAACCTATGCCTATGTTAATTCCCCCAGCAACCCCGCCAGCCTGCTGCCTGCCCTACGGGCTGAAAGGCAGACAGGCCACAGCACAGCACAGCCCTATCTGCTAAGTAAAGTCTGAAGTGCCAATGCCTATGCAGCTATGCCTATCTAAATCTTGAACTGAATGGCTGAAAGCTGTAACAGTGTAATACAATTCGCTGTACCTACTGCTGTAATGTTATGTGTTAGGCCTACTCGCAATGGCAATGGGTAACCGGTAAAGCTACTGCAGTAGGCCTATCAGATTCAAAGGATTTACAATTCGGGAGGTAGAAGTTTGAAGCACTAGCTCTGGTACTGTAAGAGTGTGTATCGCGTACTCTGTTGAATTTAAAACTATTACAATTAAAAATTGTAAGCGTCAGCGTGTCAGAATGCAGTATTGTCTGATTGTCACATTGCTGCATTGCAGGTCAACAGGTTTAAGAGATTGGTATAGGTTGATAACCAAACCAGCTGCCAGCTGATCATGGATCAGAAAAATGAAGTGTCCTACCTATATTCAAATTTAGCGCCAAGTAACATAGCCGTGTAACAGAGTTATTCAAATTTAGCGCCAAGTGTTATTACTACAATAATCAGCTTGCAGCCAAGGCGTACTATATACTATATATGCTATATATACTATATATATGCCGTATAGAGTACGCCTTGCTTGCAGCATTGAAACTGCACATTGAGATATTGAGACATTGAAATGAAGTTGTATAGTTTCATCGCGCAGTATATATATATATTGAGATTTAAAACTTAAACATTTGATGCTATGCCAGCTTAACAAAAACATTTTGTCACCACCATGCAATCCACAATTGGCGCGCCCAATGCAGCGTGCATTAAGAATGCTATACCGGCTTATCAAAGTTGCACCACCAGCGCCACAACTCCCTATCCCCCATGCAGCCATGACTTTCGAGAGATTATACTCATCTTCAAGGCCAGTATCCTTTAGGAGGCGTCTCACGAAAGTCATGGGCTGTCCACCGTGCATATTTTCTCCATGGGGCTGCCAAAGCACAAGATTGTGCACAAGCTGGTCCTCGCGGCAAAAACAATGTCCTGCAAAGCGGAGGCGGCTTTGTTCTAATGTCAAGCTTGGGGGAACCAATGATACACCTCCAATGTTATATAGTGTCTGGTCAGGGATGTGTGCATTGTACTTGACACAGTGAACCCGACGTAGCATTCTTGTGAATGTGCCATCCAAAGATTTGGTGTCCTCAGCCCCATCAGTTAGAGCCCAGCATGGACTCCCATAGATGAGTACTGGAACTACTGCTGCTCTAAATAATCGGACCTTAAGTTTCCGATTAATTCTATGTGACTTCCAAATCCTGGAAAGCCTATTCAAGGCTGCCCATACCTTTCCCTTGCCCTTACGTATTCGAAGGTCCTCACATGACTTCCGGATCCATGAAGTCGTCCACATGCTCAAGCATACCATCCTTTGAGCTTATGCTCACCCGATCAGTGATTTGCTGATTTTCAAAGTTAACTGTCAAAATTTTGGCCAACACTAGAAGCAGCCTGTTCTAATGAGCTGAGGAGACGATAGGCTCCCTCTAGTTATTTTGAGAGTACTCCTAAGTCATCAGCAAAGTCTAGATCAGTTAGGTACTTCCTCGACTTCTGATTTCCTCGGCAGGATTTCCTTGACTTCTGGAGCCAGTAGGTGGAGTTACCATGACCCCATCATCATTATGATGATCTAAGGACATGCGTAGAACTTAGTCAACTACAATTATGAATAAGAATGGCGCAAGTGTGTCTCCCTGGAGGACGCCCCATAACACTTCGAATGGTTCTGTGTCACCGTCAACAGTAGACACAAATGTCGTCGAACCATCGTATACTGATCATTGCTGTAATTTCATGGGGAATTCCATATAATGAAGTATGTTGAACATACGTGAGCGAGAGACTGAATCAAACATCAAGTCAACAAAGATAATACCAGATGTCTGTCTTTCTTATTTGATAACTCTTCAATTATCCTTTTAAGCGCTAAAATGGGCTACATTGTGCCAAGGAACGTAGCGGTGTAACAGCGGATTCTGTCCCCCTCAGAATCGGATCTGCTAGCAGCGCATTTCGGAATTACCAATACAAACAAAATACCCAACATTATGTAACAATATCTGAATATATTGTATTCTTAAATTGTTACTTTTTCGACCGAATATATGCCATAATCGGGAAGCCTGGAAGGATCTCATTTCCACTGTCCGAGTTCGCTCGACCTACCGGTAGTAGTAACATTGAGTACCTTCTAATCTTTATTAAAGAATTAAGCAACAAAAAATATTTAATCCATCAATTAATAACAACGGTGATGTGAATGTAAATCTTGAATCAGAATCAAGAATGTAGCTGGTAAAGTATATCTGCGTAATTATTGGTTTATTATATATTACTACCAAAAAACTTTATGATAAGCATCCGAAACATTAAAAACTACACAACTTTCTTTCTCTTTGCTTGAGGCGGACCTACTGACGTTGTGTGTTTCTCATCCGAGTCTGAGCTATCTGTACCAGAAAACGATGAAAAACTATCGTCAGGACTTCCGCCGTTATCGTCATCTATAGATTTACTAATTCGAGATGATGACTTCTTCTTACCAGAAGTACGCAAACGCCTCAACGCACGTCTCTTAGAAATCACGGTGCGCGTTATGGCCTCTCGATGGCGTTTCAGAGCAGTGAAGCCAACTAGAGCCACATACAAGAACCATAAAAAACACCACATAAACACAACATTGACATGATAAAGAGACGCATGTAAGACAATATCCACGACTAGAAGACGAATAGATACGAGCAACCTTCTGTGATGATGACAGCTGTAAATCCCAGAATCATTAATCTTGGCATCTTCTATCCTCAGAGTATTACCAACGAGTATATTTATTCTTCCCTTGTGTAGTAATTCCAGTGTTGAATGATAGATATGTACTTCATCTTTCTTCCAACTCATTGCCGGTATATCCTCGTCAGTGTAACACCTAAACTCCGCAGTTTCTCCCGCGTATATCATTTTACTCTGACGATGGGCTTTCCGCGGTATGTCGGGGATTCCGTTGGCTGTCGTGAAGTATTGCACGATGGGCGCCCCTCTGCCACCTGCTGAGTTGTGCGTCTTATGGGCACACACCGTCGGCAGCTCACATTCGCAATCGAATTTGGAACTAAACTGCTGCGTGTTCCTCTCCAACACGCGGCATTTACTAACAGGTAAACCTTCGGCTATAGCCCATATATCTGTAAAAAATAAAACGTCGAGTGTATTTGTACTGTACAGTACTGTTAGTATTGTTTTTTTACGACTGTGGGGCGAGCCATTAAGTCAGTGGTATTTGTTAACGTATTCAATATGGGAATACTTTGAGTGCACTACTCCGCCAAAGCCAAACCCAAAATACGAACATTGGGATGGAAACAGTAGGAGCGTTCAAGGTACTTTGTGCAAATTATTATCATATCCGACTACAGCCCTAAGAAAATTATACCCACATAATAACAAAATAAAATATCCAGAACTTAAAGAATCTGGAAGGATGTGTTTGCAAGTTATAACATCTTTTCGCGAAAATTGCTCGGTGTTGACTTTTTGCAATAGTGTTCCTTCTCTATCACTCAAGGAAAACCTATAGGCCTATTATTTATTAATCGTGAATTTTAATTTTAATCGTTCTTCAGTACAAACATATTTCAAACATTTTTCGTAATTTCTCTATATGGAGTATGGCGTTAAATTTTACTGGCGTGTATTACATTATGTCTTTACTAAGTCAAATTATATAATTACATATATATTTTTTTCTTCAAATTATTCTTGATAGTTAATAATTAATAAGTTAATCTTTATTAATATTATATCCTTACAATGCTGGCTGTAAAGGTTGTCTATTGTTATTGGCATGCATATGATTCCGTGACTACATTCCAGTCAGGGCACAGGGCGGTTCTCTCAACGACCAGTATTTTAAATTTCTTGTGAGTGTACAGGTTCACATTGATTTTGTATAATTTTACCATATATGCTTATTTTTGCTAAATGCATCGTCTATCACCTCACCTTTTTGTGCAATCTCTAAGATAGCCTTGGCTGTGGAGCTATCGTTGGGGTTAATCTTTACCATTTCCGCCAAGAGGTTCTGACAAACACTTATTCCTTTGTCTCTAGGCCAAGCCTTATCTGTAACTAGGTAACACATACCCTGTATCTCCTTCCAGGGGTCACCAAAACACCCATATATTGGCTTTCTACACTGAAAATTACTTTTTCGATTACAATTCGACTTCATTCGCAACTGACCTTGTTCCGATATAGTCTGACAACTCGCGCCGGGTCCATCTTCACCCGACAAACTTTCCCATACTGAAGTCCCATCGACGTTAGACCACGCCTTTGTTTCACCTTTATCCTCCCAGATTTGACCGATAAAATCGTCATCATTATCGCCGCCAGATTCCACCTTTATAGTCCGAAATACTTCTAATTCCTCGGAAGAATGAATGGAGACGAGCTGGGCCCCCTGGTTGATACAATCGCGTCTCGCCTGTTGAAAAGTCATTTTGCTAGACGTTTCCCTAATGTAACAGAAGCCGTTGTAATCAATCCAATCCTTGGGACAATTCTCACATTGCGAGGTACAGTTCGCGATTAAACGTTCGTCTTTACGTTTAATTAACTGGCGGATATTCTCAGAGACTTGTCTGGAGGAACATGGGACGCTAACTGATCCACGGCCTAGTAAGATGTGACAAATTCCGATCTTTTGGCGTTCCCCAACTGAGTTTGCCCCACAGCTGTTGCAGTTGGACCATTCCGACCACTGAGTAATAACCTTCCTCGTAACACCACCAATATTTACCTCACTATCTTTGTATTTTTGGGAATAACCCGAAATCGACGTGTAAACATCTCTTGTAACCAAAACTTCTACATCATACTCCACTACCTTTGTTTCGCCATCTAGATAGCAGGTGTAAATCCCGGAGTCCTCCAGTTCCACGGACGTGATAATTAGTTCAGCTCGACTCCCTATCTGTTTATTAGAATCCCTTGTAGAGACCTTCTCAACCCGCCCTGAATCCCATTTAATCACTCTCCACTCCATAGGTTGCATAGTTGTTTGGCAGAGACACAATAAGTATAATGTTTCTCCCAAGAATCTATAATATCTCTTAAGACGTCCAGCCTCTTGTAGTTTTTTTAAACAGTTCTTTCTCGTATCGCTTATAGACTTTTTAACTTTCATTGTTATATCCTCGATTAAAGAAACTTTATGGTTTGGAATTTGCCTCCTTTTACCCAGTGGATTTTCCGAAAACGATGGTTTAATTTCTTTCCTCAGGTTGTACATACACATCGGTTTAAGTGATACATCGTCAAGGACATGAGCTGACCTCCATACCTGTGGTAGTTTGTACAATTTTGAATTACCAAACTGTCGCCATAAATAAACCGCTACATCACCCTGTGAGTCAAGAGATCGAAGTAAATTTGTCAAAGAGGTGTCAAATTCTTTCAATTTGGTTCCGTCAGACCAGAAGTGTGTATCACCTGATGAAATCCTCAATCCAGTCCAAATTTTAAAATCAAAAGAATTCTCCAGAATCCAGTTTAATTGAGAGTCACAACTAATGGATATCAAGGAACCGCCAATTCTATTACAGAACCCCAAGGCGTCCGCCCAAGGAAGTGGTTCATAACCAAGATAGTAACAATTACCAGCAAACTGTTGCCAACCATCTCGACAAATTCCAGATAACGCCGACGCTAGTGGAATTATACTCGAATACGGAATTTTGCAGATATAGGCGCCGGCATTTTGTTGCCCACTTACTAGCTGTAATATATTGTTACCATTTTTATTACAATCGATACAGTCGCTAGCGGTACCTTGAAACATTCCGAATTCACCATTGCCACTTTTTGGATTCACCATTAATCCGCTATACAGGAACCTGGCGTGCCCCAAGTTCTTGACAACTCCAACCCAAATATCGGAGCTAACATTAGTGGGCCTTAGCATTCTTATAAAGTCCCATTCAATCAGCTCCGAAGCCCAAGCTAACCCCCCTTTGAGCTTTAAACACTCCTCTTTAGCAGTACCCCATGTGACTCTCGATGTTACAACCACGTAACAAAAACCCCAGAAATACGTGTAACCATGGGGACACTGTGGCAACCACGGCGGCGGTCTATATATGTAGGAATCGCGGAGAGCCGGCGGCCGGAATGTCCGACAACCAACCCGGAAGGTCAGACCGCACAAAGTGTTGTAGGTTGCGAATCGGCCCTTGCTTTTGTGAGTGAACGTGGTACCAGGAACTAAATCCCAATTATCTTGCACTAATTCATCATAACGAATCCCAACCGAGCGACAAACCTTCAAATTGAATTTCTCGTTCGACTGATTTCGCAATTCTTTCCAAGATTTCGTAATCAACACATCTTTCATTCCATTATTCATTTTAATATCGTCTATTTTCATATATGTAATGTTTTTAATAAATTGTGTTCGTTTATCATTTTCTTCTAGAGTAAACAACAGACTATTGTGAAGCGAATTTAAGTCGCGTTCATTATGACGGATTTTCCACAACTGGAAATGATCAACTAATGATTCAATCTGTTTGTCGTAGAATCGGTTGTCGACCGAAAGGAGACCCATTCCGTAGGAATTATAACACTCATTAGACCCATCGATCCAGTTCAAGGACTTCCCGCCGGGTGATTTTATTACACAATCTATAGTGCCGGGAAGCAGCAACGAAGAACCAGGGCACATGACATCGTTGGTTGTCTTGCTAAAATAATCGGTATTTTCACTTTTCGTTTTGAATGTCATACAGATGAATGGCATTTCCGATAAAACACAATCCGTTGATCCAATGCGAAGCTGTTGTGTATCAAAGTATGAGCAATGCGAGCCTGTGATTGGATGGCCATCTTCCCATGGTATTGCGTCATTACTTATTGGCCATTGGTTACACGTACCATCTACCCAATCCAGATGACCTCTGTTTGAGTTTAAGCCAATGAACACTTTCCCTTCGTATAGCACCTTGAGCAGTTCTATATCTACATCGCTATCTATGGTTGCGAGATGAGCTTTCCAATTTAAGCAAGTTTGTTCGGCTTTTACCCAAGTGGTATGATCGGTAAATAATTTAAAGCAGTTGATATCAGAGGGAGACCACCCAGAGGGACATGAAAACATTTCCCTTGTCCCCCCGGACTTCAATGAGTAGAGAAGTAGAAAGCAACTCTGTACGAAAAATATAAACATAATGAAGGTAATATATATCTAAACTCTTTAAAAAAATTCGTTTTTATTTAATTTCATTTATAAACTACTGTAACTTCTGCTACGTGCAATACTGTTAGTATTACCCCGCATTATTGCTAGTTCGTATCTTTACCTCAACAACCCTGGGCCCAGTTGCACGAAATTTACTCAGCAAAAGTTTTTACTCAAAGCGCCAGTTTTTACTCAAGTAAAAACCGATTTTTACTCAGACGGTTGCACAAAACTTTTACTTGAACTATTATTACTTACGCTAAGTAAAAATTCTAAGTAAGCTCGGAAGGTACTTTAGCTGCTGCAAATAAAGTATTAAACATATTCAGTGTTAATAAAAATAAACTTCTAAATTGTACTGAAATGTTATTAATAAATGTATTAATGAAATTACCTATTTACGATGTAAATATATAATATTTAAATATAATATTTAAAGAAAAATATTAAATATTTTGTAAATATTTTTATTTGGATATGATATGTAGTATTTAAAGTATATACAGTACAGCAGTAGAATGAACTACAAATTTAACAAAGTTACAAATTTTAATAACAGAGAATGGATACTTTTGATTGCACTATTTAAAATATACAGTAACTAACTAAATACCGTAGAAGTAGATATAGATAAGTCACTGATGCAACCTACACATACTGTACAACCCGTAGTACACAGTGAAACAGACTGTGTCAGCTATTGAATGAATGAAGCCATTCTGGAAAAATAGCAAGTAGGCCTAAATAGGTATTGAGTATACTGCATTTCATTGTACTGTGGCGTAATGTTTGGCTGGTAAGGAAGGGAGGTGGTTGCGGAAGTGGAATGCCATCCCGCTGCATTTCATACAGTAGTTTGGCAATTTCTAACTTCAATTTGTATTGTTCTAACAATTCCTTTTCACGTTGCTGCGTTAAAGTTTCGCGTTGCAGAATTGGTGCTTCCTTTTGTAATTTAAAAAGTTCTTCCGCTGGTCTTTGCGGCATACGTTTTTGAATCGTTTCTGAATTGGGCACGCTTGATGGGCGAGACAAAGGCGTTTCGGCTCGCGAATACGTTTCCTTACCACCTTCAGCAGAGTTCACAGAACTCACTTCCACTTCGATTGCAACTGCGGCACCCATCCCCCGACTCCATACCCGAACCGATTCCCGCGAGCGCCGGCGATTTGGCACCGATTATTTCAACCATTTTTAAAACGGCTGCACTATCCGGTGGATTTGGGAGCGGGCCACCCCCTTATGTTGGCGCCGCTCAGTGCAATAATTCCGGGCCAATTGTTTCATGTTGTCGATTTTCCTCTGCACGGATGTGGTGTCGTATTTCTTTGTTGATTTACTGTTAAACTCGTCAACAAGTTTTTGCTTCCTTTCCATCTTAACCTTCTGTGTAATTGCAGGGTTGACTTTAGAAATCAAAATAGAGTGATATTTTTCATAAGTTTCGGCTAACTCACATTCGTCTTTTGCGTCCCAAGTAATCCTCGCTTTCTTATTTTCTGGCTCGATCCTTGCTGTAGCCATTTTCTAAGAATCCAAGAAAGGAACCGCACACAATAATGCAATTCTACTAAAATAAACAAATCAGTAACACAAATGAATTAGTTGATTACCATATACTAAGTAAATACTTAGCTGTAAGTATTTACTTAGCTAAGTATTTACTTGGGAGTTTTGTGCAACCGAACTTTATTTTTACTAAGTAAATACTTAGCCAAGTAAATACTTGGGCCCCTCAAGTAAATATTTGGCTTAACTAAGTATTTTTTCGTGCAACCCAGCCCTGAACAGTATTTGTTTAGGAATATATTAAATCTTACTTATTTATTCGAATAGTTAGGTCTTTTCTCGAATAATATTCTCTGTTGTCATGGAGGCCCAGGGGCGTTTTATTTATAAACCAAGTACCCATATGAACAGCAAGCATCTATAGACCTATTTTGATGAACAGGTAGTGAGTGTAAGGCGTTCCAAACACAGGGTTGAGGTCTCCTTGAGAAGAGTATCTGAAAACTTATTTTTGAGTTTTTTAACAAAGGTAAAATATAACAACAGCTACTGTATTTCATGGATTCAACACAATTATTATATAAAGTTCGGCGGCTACTATTGAAGCAAACATTGATCAGCTGATCAGTATTAGTTACTTAATTAACTGATTTGCATCCGCCTATTTCAGGAATATTTTTTTTCATTTCATCGGGTATCGGGTATGTCATGACAATTATATTAACAAATAAAAACATGTTGCATATTATGTTAAATAAAATTTATGGCACTGCACAATAAAATTCATCAATAAAAGCAATACACATTCAGTAATAAGATCCATATAATAGTTTGTGGTCACAGGTTGTTCCAGAATTACAGATAAGAGGTACCGTATTCAGTGCAGGTAAACTAATCGTTACATATTTACAAGGCAGTAGGCCTACTGTACAAGCATGGTAATGATGGTACATTGGCATTGATGTCGTTGAGTTGTCAGAACAGGAAGTCAGTGCTAGGAAATGTAAGTCGTATGTATGAGTCGTTATATAATAGCACACAAGTTATCTATTATTCTCGATCTCTTTTTGTCCAGGGATGTTGATTTCAGTTGGAAGAAATTATCTACGAAGTTCGAGGTTAACATGTCTTTATTGGTAGGGTGCCCATTATTGATTCGGTCAGTTATATGTTTAGTATCATACAGTACTTGAACGGGGCTAGCGAAAAAAGACGTGGTATTGGAAAAGTCATAGCTGCTTTCACATAACCACAAGAGATGCCCCTGTGTGAACTGTTAGGGTGGACATTACTATGTAACGCCAACCGGAATCCGAGTTGCAGAGTGGGATTTGGAAGTCCGCATCAAGTTTCCAAGACACTGTCGGAACGCCTCGGTAGAGATAGGGAGGTACCGAGATAAATATTAGAGAGTTGTGTTGCCAATGTATGATCCCAGATGGAGCAAACCGCGTTGAGTCTTCCTGTATGTAAGTAGGCGTCCAGTTTTCCGAGATCTGTATCGTTGAGAGCACCAATGTTCATCTTTAGTTGATAAGTAATTACAGGGACTGACATTGTTGATCAAATCTTAAAGACAGTCGTACTGCAAAGCCAACGTCTGGTCCATCCTTTGGAGTGGAATGTTTGGGACAAAATCGCTATTGGTTGTATACTGTAGTTTCATTGAGGATCTGACTAGATGTTATAGATCCATACAGTTTGTAGCCAAGAAAGGTGAGGTGGGAGCTTCTTGTGATCGGAGTTCCATTGATGTTGATGACAGATGGTTCATGTGTTTTACTTTTCCTGAATTGTTTGCCAATCCAAATCCATTTTGTTTTGCTGTGTTCGATTGATAGGGAGACTGAAGTTGCCTTTTCATGTAGTATTTCAGACATTTCATGTAGACCTGTGGCGGTAGTACTGAGAAGGAGAGGGTCATCTGCATAAACCATTGTTCCTAACCAGATGGGCCATACATAGCATCCTAGACCTGACGATTGTATACCAGAAACAATGTCAGCTGTATACAGGTTGAATAACGTGGGTGACAGTAGAGATCCCTGTTTCAGACCTTTGGTTACAGCAATGGGATCAGTTTGTATCATCTCACAGAATTTAAGGAATATCTTACTGGATTTGTAATAGGCCAAAATTGTTAAGATGATATGTCGATTTATGCTGCTTTCGATGAATTTGTTGCGCCGGATAATCGCAGGTGGGTTGGATTACTGGGTTGGGGAATGGATCAGGCTAACCCTCGGCAATGGGTGATGTATTTAATAATATAATATTATAATAATTTCCAGAAATAATAATAATTAAATGAAATGTAGTACATAACAACTTACTTTAATTTCACTTATCTTATAACACCAGTGAGGGCCTTGTACAGTATTTCTACTAGCATTTTATTGCTATTCGTGTCCGACCTACCATCAACTATATTAAATATATTAAATTTAGTGTAATTTCTGTAATTATATTATGGTAAATACTAAATATACATTCAAGTTCAAGTTCAAGACTGTATTTCCTTTGCCTAAAAATGGATGACATTTTATTTACATCCAAATGCATGGGATGGATAAAAACAGCTGACTTATTTTCGAAAAAATGCAGGGCCTTCCTGTACTTTGAAAGTGAAACTACCTCACCTGCTATCCATCGCCGACCATCGGTCAGGCATTCCATCGGTCAGGAATCAGTTCATCAGACTGTTTCATTTCCGCAGTTCCCTGGTTAGAATTTATTTTAAATAGGCCTATCTGCCTCTATGGTGGTTAATCAGAGATACCGGTACTGCTGGCCCATTCTGCCATGTGAAGTATAGGCCTAAGTGAATAGTGAACAAGTCTGGCCGTGTAATTCATCCCTACTAAAGTCTTACCGTACTGTCTTAGGTGAATCAGAATCGAGTAGACTGTACTGTACTGTACTACTACTACTACTACTACTACTGCTGTACGGTACTAGCTGATAGTAGCCTATTTCAGTACAACTATATACAGATATAGGAATAGGCCTAGGCGTACTTATCTTAACGCACGATATGTTACACTATTCACAATTACACCATGTCCTGGAATATAGTGTCGTTATTCAGGTACAGTACAGTACCTGCCCCCCCCCCCCCCCAAATTTTTCTACGAATCTTAATGAGATTACATGAAATTTGAAATAGAGATAGTTTCACCTCCCTCCTCCTCCGTGGGTGAGCCAGAATTTGTTTCATTTTTGCTTTCATTCTTTAGCAAAGCTACAAGCGTTTAAAATATTTCACCAGTTAAATTTCTAAATTTCGTTAAAAACTAGCTGAGATATGAGCGTTCAAAAGTTGCATGGTTTTGCATCTGCATGAGGCTATTTTCTAATTTTATTCTACAGTATTAAATAAAAATACCATATTCTAGAACATTTTGTTTATTTAGGAATAGCTACGTAATAGTATACAAAATTATATGTAATTAAAGAGGCATTGCATTGTTGCCCAGCTACGTATGGGATAAACAAAATGTTCTAGAACATTGTGTTTTTATAAAATATAATAAATGGTCTGCGGGTGGCGGGGGAAGCTAATACATGCAACATTTGAACGCCAATATCTCAGCTATTTCCCAACCAAGTTCAAATGTGTTTACAGATTTGGAATCCTTGCATGGGCAGCTTTCTATTGGTACCATCAAATCACAATAAGGTTGAAGAATGATCGCACTGTGACATGTGAAAGAGGTATCGCCGGAGACACATTTATCAAACACTTGTAGCTAAATATTGAAAGCAAAAATAAAAATTCTGGCTCACCCGCGGAGGAGGAGGGAGGTGAAACTATCTCTGTTTTAAATTTCATGCAATCTCATTAAGATTTGTAGAAAAATCTGGGGGGGGGGGGGCAGGTACCTGAATAACGACACTATATTCAAGGACATGGTGTATTGATAGCTGATAGCTGGATCAGTGCACAGTGGATAGACCTGGTATGGTCTTGCTGTATCGTATATTTATTTAAATTGTATTGTATGTGTCTTTTTTACATTGTATTCTAATGCCAGTATGCTGTTATGTGTCTTTTATTAATGGTGCTGTAAACTTTGTACGTTCTGTACTTATAGCGTCAGTGAGCGTTAAAATCAATCAATCAACTGATCAATCGAAGACCTACCGGAAAACCTACCTGTACCTGTCTGCCTGTAAGCCTACTACAAACGATCAACATGTAGACATGTAGTAATTCAGTAATTACGTTTATATTATATTTGGATGCCCAGCTGCCCAGGTCCGCTGCTAATTGCTAAGGGACAAGTTGAAGTTCTGTCTGTCTGTAGTCCTCCAGGATCCAGCTATACAGCCACACTAGCCTACGCATTTACTGTAATCACAGAATCATGCCAAAGAATAAGAAGTCGTTTATAAACAAAAACGAATGTGTAAAATTTACCGTGGTTCATCGTAGCCAACGGGATCCACTATCGGTGGATGACTCAGCACCACAACGTGTGCTCGCCGAAACCGAGACAGGTCCGCAACGCAGCAGAAACGAAACCACTTCCATCAACGAGAATAGGTTGGCAAATCAGAGAAAATTTGGAATATATTTCGAGGATGAATACGATTACGCGCAACACCTCCGTGAGGCGACGAGTTCGCGTGGCGGGGGGTTCGAACTGGTTCCGGATCCCGTCGCTGTCGCCGACACTTCCGACGATGCGATACGACTTCCGGCGTCGGTGTTCCCGTCCGCGGTGGAGGAGAACAAGTCTCTCCGCGACCGGATTTACCAACTCGGAGTTGTAGAGGATCCCTCCTTCGATTACGACGTCGACGCGGCGTTGAACGACCCCGTGGAGGATGGCGATGAACTCGAAGACGATTTCGTGTCGTTAGCGAATCGAGATGATGTACCAGTTTATCGTAGCGCCCCCGGGAACACTACAATGGCGCGGTTTATGGAAGATATCGACGTCGACGGGATTCATACCGACGAACTTCCGGACGTTCCCAAGGACGAGGAGTTGGAAGATAGTTCGAGCGATGGTCGCTGTTGTACGACGGAACGATCTCGGTTTACCGAGTACACAATGACAAGCTCCATCGTTCCTCGCAGCCACGGTTTAATGCGACTCGACGATCAGTTCGAAGGATTCTACGCGCAGTACGACTCCGACGAAGTGGGTTCGTTAGGGGGGGACGATATACAGGGGGCCCTGGAGGGGGAACAGTTGGCCGATCGGTTGCGCGATGAAGGCGCGCTCGATGTCAGACGGGGCTCGGCGCGTGGTCAACTCCCCCAAGACGACTCGCCCCGCACTCACCTCGAACGCGATTCCGATTCGGAAACTGATTCATCCGTCGGCTCGTTCCAACTGATGCAGAAATGCAGTCTCGGTCGCCCCGAATGGGACTGCGAATCTATCGTTTCTACCTATTCGACTCTCTACAACCACCCGAAAGTCATCCAGTATCCCGAAAATAATAATAACATTAAAGTTCGAATCAGTAAACGTAGCGGGTTTCCGTTACCGGTACCGCCCCCGGAACCTGTGCAAAATCGGGAAACGGCGGGAAACACAGCGGGAAGAAAACGGGAACGAGGGGAAACTCTGGAAGAAAAGAAGGAAAGAAAGATGGAAGAGAAACGGCATAGAAGGGAGAGACGAGTCGTGAAGAAAAGTAATAAATTATTATTTCGGGACGAGCAGTTGAAACAAACGGAACGGAATGTTAATCTGTTACAGAACGTATCTGGAGTTCGGATTAAGTAGTTTACTGGTAGAGAACAACGGGATGATTAGTAAATGTTTTGTTTGTATCGTAATATTTCTATAATGGGCGGATATTCTGATGGAAAGTCATTCGATTTGCTTCACTTTATTTTGTTTTGCTTATTTTTCATTAAAATTCAATTATATTCAATTCAAACTTCTCGTATATTATAGCCAACTGGCTTTACTGACCCAGAATGGACTTTATTCTCGTTACTTTTTCACCCGAATATATCCCAATATCGGGAGAAGGAGAGAATTAAGTAACCCAACGGGATTGATTGCAGTGATTTTAATTTTTTCCCGGCAAAAAAAGAATATAATATGTGAAAATATTTTTTGTTAAATTTTATTACATGTTGAAAGAGCATCGATGTAGAAAAGGTCTCACTCAAAATCCATTCAAACACTCAAAAGTTATTGTAACTTTAGTGGATGCAAGGCGAACTCCAAGACGGAACTCAATATCCAATATTAGTTTATGTAGTTAAGCAGCTCTCTAGTTACGTAATAAATATTCGAGAACACTAAATTATTTAACATTGAGTAAAGCAGCGTCAGGAGTTATAGAGTACAATAATATGAATCGCAGTAACTATGGAAGCAATATAGTAAAATACTACAGTCGTCTCAGGGTCTACTAAATAACAGGTCAAGCAGCGGAACTGAATGCTGAATTTATCGGAGGCCGAAGTTTTTACTGAAGATCCACACAGTTAGTATTTTACAAGCGGTTTTTACGAGTTTTCATTTAATTTGGATTTACAACGCCGATATTTCCTACATTAATTAAGTTCGAGCACCTATTTAGAATTTTCAAAAATATTATTTAACACTATAATATATAATGTATGTAATTCTAGCACGAGCAGACCAGCCAGACCTTTTAGTTCAATGTTAAATCCCTACGCAGTTATATCCCATGCAACAGAAAGAACCCAATTTCTTTTATGTCAATTGAGAGTTTTCTGAAGGTCTTTGCGATATATCGAGCAATATAAACGACACCCAAAGTTTCATTGCAGTCATCACTATCAATCTCGATATCAAGATTTTGAACTAGGAAGCGGTCAGAAGGCGACAAAGTATAACCGCAAAGATCACAATGACCGGAAGGGCAAAGATCAAGGCGAAGAAACAAACTCGCGGCGTCTATCCGATGTGTTTCTATAATCTGTTGGGCAGATATATAATAGGATTGACGAAGATGCCCGAAATAACCAAATAACCCTCGAATTCATGAGTCTGGACCCCCACCCCAGCCCCCAGCCCCCCCTTCCCTCCCAACAAATATACCGGTAATGCTATCTCACTGGCAGCAGAGTCGTAAAAACTTACATAAGTCAATTAGATCCAAACAGGTCTGTGAGAGGTCCACACTTGTTTGGTTGATTAAAATGAATAACGACGCCGCTTTTTACGGTATAATTTCATAAATAATTCTTAAATACAGCAATAATCAGTTAAATATTAAATATATTGCGCAGTTTACAGCCTAGTTGGAATACTTTTTATACGGAAAACATGTTTTCATCTTAGAAATTTCTTCGCAAATTTTGGATATCTTTATCGTTAAGAATATTAAAAATGAGTATAAGTTACTCTAAGGGACGGCGGTCGAAATTGTAAAATAAATTGTATTCTACAATAATAACAGTAGTTTCGGTGAATAATTAAGAATTGGCAGTATTTATAAATGTTTATCTGATTCAGTTTTGAGATTTTCTATCACTAATATTCGTTATTAAGAGATAAAATATTCCACGTTGAAGGATCAGTCGTCATTGGGTATCTCATAATAAATTATTAATCCCATCATATGCACTAAAACCTGCAGAAATAAACGCGTCATACACACCAAAACCTGCAGAAATATAATCCGTCATACGCACTGAAACCTCCAAAAATATAGCCTATCATACGCACTGAAACCTCCAAAAATATAGCCTATCATACGCACTGAAACCTCCAAAATATACCCTATCATACGCACTGAAACCTCCAAAAATATAGCCTATGATTCACAACATAAAACCACCCACCAGTGATTGAAAGGATCCCCTACAGTTGCCTTACATGAGATCTCTCATCTGATTGGCTGGAATTTACATTCAACGTCATTGTCAGCTTTACTCTATAGGCCAATTCCTATTCACTGTTTCCTATATGAATTCCTATTGGAATGCATACTTTGGCAGACGAGGTGGGAACTCCTGTTACACCACCCTCAATGAGCTGATTAAAAGTTATAAAAGTACAAAAATATTTTTAATTTATTATTGGTGTTTATAAAAATATTTTTGTCACTATGATGTTTATATTTATACAATCACAATGTTTAAATTATTCTCGATAAGATATTGATATTCCATTCATTTGTTGACCTTTTCTTACCTGACTATTGCGTTTCTTATAATATATTGAAATGTTGATGTGATGAATATTCAAGATATCCATTGTCCATTGACTTTCAAAGGTTAGTTAGACAGATTATCATTCAATCTGTACCTATATATAATACTAAAACGAATCAACTAATGACTGAACGAACATAGGCATGTATTAAATGCAATTGGATGTCTGTAAACGTGTAAATTATTCGATAATTTATTTAATTTTTTTAAAACTTATTTAATGCTACTCAATTAACACCTCTCATTATTTTTTATTATTTCAGACTGTTGTTAAGTCAACTGAAGTGGTGTAACCCTGAATACTTTCTTTGACAATGTTATCGACACCTCAAACTAATAAATTACTCGCAATATCCGCGATATCTGCATTACTTTCCTTTTCAGCGCTTATAATAAGCCTGCGTTACCTCGACAACAGCAACTTTTTGGGGGTCTTTACAAGGTAAGAAACTCTGTCGGTCATTAAGTTGAAAGCAACGTATTACAAATTACATGTCGTAACTGTCGTACAAGGTAGTAGCTGTATGTTCTTGGTGTCTTAACTCAGAATGATAACAGTTGATTACTACAAAAAATTACACTGTAGCCTTTGCTTTGGACTTCTGTTTATTGTTTTTAGTTTAACGTGCCACTGTAACCTGCTCTTTTCCCTAAATTGATTAACATTAAGACGAGATATTCATTCTCCGAGATGGGATCCCCTGTCTCAAATTGTTCACCATGAACTTTATTTCTTAACATTATCACATGACATCGTTGTCTGCTGCACGCCCAGGCCAACGTAACGTGGTGGGGTGTAAGTTAAATAAATTATTTTATGATGCCTTTATTATCCACAATTACTTCTTAGAATTATCGAACATGACTCGATGCTAATTAATATCAACTACTTTCTTCTAGATTCGACATAAATTATTTGTGTTGTCCTAAACTCTTTTTGATTCACGTCTCCATCTCACTTTCGGACAAGGTCACATTCCAAATTATACTGTCAAATCGAAAAAAAATATGTTGACCAGATGACACGGAAAGAAGTTGATCTATCGCGTAACAGAATTAGGACACGACCCCAAATGATAATATTTCTCGACGATCTCGCTATCCGTCCACGATAACCCTGTTTGTTTCTCAGATAAGCGACATTGTTTTCCTACGGAAACACCGGCTCTGCTACGGAATATCGCGGTGAAGCCGATTAATAATTGATTTGCATGCTTTTGTATCGGATTGAATTGAATGCCGCCGACCAAGAGGGTTTTGGGCTTAACACTGACTCAACGCCCTATGCAGTGTGCTTCGTAGTGAAGATTGACAGGAAAGTTTCTCTTGATGGCACCTGCTAAACTGCATGCTCCCAGCACATTTACATGCGAAGGAATTATTCTGCCAAATGAATTAGGATTAACCATGAAAACCCATTAGGAGTAAGAATTCCAGGCCCAGGCGGGACTGTCATGTCAGCCCATTGTTAAACCGGCATATTCGTCGTAACGAAGTAATCTCAGTCTCAGAACATTGATACTGCTAGATTGATTCAAATACATCGCGCCAACTTCTGAATACTGTAAGGTAACATAAAATGTACTAAAAATAGAAGGCTACCAAGGCTACCAAGGCCACCAAGGTTACCAAGGCCACCAAGGCTACCGAGGCTACCGAGGATACCAAGGCCACCAAGGCTACCAAGGCCACCAAGGCTACCAAGGCTCCCAAGGCCACCAAGGCTACCGAGGCTACCAAGGCCACCAAGGCTACCAAGGCTACCAAGGCTACCAAGACTACCAAGGCCACCAAGGCTACCACGGCTACCAAGGCCACCAAGGCTACCAAGGCCACCAAGGCTACCAAGGCCACCAAGGCTACCAAGGCCACCAAGGCTACCAGGGCTACCAAGGCTACCAAGGCCACCAAGGCTACCAAGGCTACCGAGGCTACCGAGGCTACCAAGGCCACCAAGGCCACCAAGGCTACCAAGGCTACCAAGGCTACCAGGGCTACCAAGGCCACCAAGGCTGAGGCTACCGAGGCTACCAAGGCTACCAAGGCTACCAAGGCTACCAAGGCCACCAAGGCTACCAAGGCTACCAAGGCTACCAAGGCTACCAAGGCTACCAAGGCTACCAAGGCCACCAAGGCTACCAGGCTACCAAGGCTACCGAGGCCACCGAGGCTACCGAGGCTACCAAGGCCACCAAGGCTACCAAGGCCACCAAGGCTACCAAGGCTACCAAGGCTCCCAAGGCCACCAAGGCTACCGAGGCTACCGAGGCTACCAAGGCCACCAAGGCTACCAAGGCTAACAAGGCCACCAAGGCTACCAAGACTACCAAGGCTACCACGGCTACCAAGGCTACCAAGGCTACCAAGGCCACCAAGGCCACCAAGGCTACCAAGGCTACCAAGGCCACCAAGGCTACCAGGCCTACCAAGGCTACCAAGGCCACCAAGGCTACCAAGGCTACCGAGGCCAACTAGGCTACCGAGGCTACCAAGGCCACCAAGGCTACCAAGTCTACCAAGGCTACCAAGGCCACCAAGGCCACCAAGGCTACCACGGCTACCAAGGCTACCACGGCTACCAAGGCTACCAAGGCCACCAAGGCTACCAAGGCTACCAAGGCTACCAGGGCTACCAAGGCTACCAAGGCTACCAAGGCTACCAAGGCTACCAAGGCCACTAAGGCCACCAAGGCTACCAAGGCTACCAGGGGTACCAAGGCTACCAAGGCCACCAAGGCTACCAAGGCTACCAAGGCTACCAGGGCTACCAAGCACGGCACAAACATTCGAATATCGGTGAATTAATATCTCGTCTTGGGGAATTAACAATGTTAATTATCAGTTAAGGAAAGGACCAGGTTATAATGGAACGTTATTCTAACCAAAACAATAAACGAATGTAAATAGTACATGTTTCCGTTTTGATGATAATCCTCTATTTTTATTATTACTTTCACCTTGGGGGAGGTGATTTTTATGGCGTCCAGAGACCCCCAACACCCTCCCCCTATCTTTGTAAAGCTACTGGTATTGCAAGATTTCCTAATATATAAATAATTATAACAAATATAAATACGTTCTTGTGAACAAAATTTAAACTTTAACCTTGACTTTCGCTCTTAACTTTAGTTTATTGATTTGGTTAGAGTAGCCTTAACTTTTGTCGGCTATGGTTCTATACCGCTTATTCTTTGTCGGCTGTGGTTCTATACCGCTTATTCTTTGTCGGCTGTGGTTCTATACCGCCTATTCTTTGTCGGCTGTGGTTCTATACCGCCTATTCTTTGTCGGCTGTGGTTCTATACCGCCTATTCTTTGTCGGCTGTGGTTCTATACCGCCTATTCTTTGTAGGCTGTGGTTCTATACCGCCTATTCTTTGTAGGCGTAGCATTTACAGTTTACATTCTGTATAATGATAGTTTTCGTTAAGAAAATTGTAGTGAGGTCAGAAAGTGACTCATTATTTACTATTTGATATTTACAGATTTTATTTCTTCCAAAAAGGATAAAATTATTAGATACCGTTACAAGAACCGGTTCCTGGATTGGATATATATTAGGGTATTATTAATTGTCGGTAGAGGTAGGTAGGCCCCGACAACCAACTCGCTACAGGTAATTTTCTCGCAATATTATCTATCAGTGCCGCTCCACGCCTTTCACCTGCGGGCCCCGCTATTGTATTATTCCCAAGCTGTGAGAGTGACAACCTGTCAATTAATCATCAGTGTCCCCTATTGTTATCCCCTTTCGCCCTAAGCATTGCAATTTGTAGGCAAGGCACATTGAATTAAAGGTTATCTTGCCCAACTCGTACTCAGTACATCCGATTTCGTGAGTCTCCAAAGGATTGGCTGACCAATTATAGTTTGGTAGAGCTATCCCTACAGCGGGAACAGTGCAACTCAAAGATAAACGGCCTT
>JAUCBJ010005309.1:0-30141 GCA_032718475.1 Nemertoderma westbladi
TAAAAAAACTGTAAATTGGCCAAGAAATATGACGTTATATACTAACGTTATTATTTCGTTTTTAATAACATTAAAATAACAAAGCCAGGATGGTTACATATATCATTACTTTTATGTTATTCCTTATCATTATTATTGTATTTTTATTGACATTAAAATAACAACGGCATAATGTTTATTTAGATCGTTACTTTTATGTTATTTCTTAACATAAAAATATTGTTTGCTAAAAACGTAACATTATACGTGCATTTAAGCCCTTCTCTCATGTTTTATGGTTGGTTCGCTTGCTCAAACTAATAATCCCCCTCCATTGCCGTTCTTTATATCGTTCTTTATAATTTCCAAACCCTTTATTGAATAATTAATTAATACAGTAATTTCCCTACGCATGTTGATATGGTAATGGCAGGCTACAATCTCTAACACAGTTTGATTGAATACAATTTTGTTGTAGGCAATTGTATGCAAATTAATAACAATTAAAACGTATAACATGAATTGAATTTTTTGTATAATGACCAGTCAGGAACAAATAATGAAATAAACAGCAAAATCAAAGTAAAATATCCCAGAATAAGTAAACAACAAATATATGGCTGTATGGCCCATTACTTAAATGGTTTTGATATTTCGGTTAAAGTTAATCACAGACCTAAAAAAGAATATGTTTATGACGTAATAATAAGTGACAACAACGTAATGAATTGCATCAATTAAAATACTTTGAGTTAATATTATTCACTAGATTTATAGATCTGATTTGTAGTCTATATAAAATAATGTACATGTAGTGTAGTGGGTTTAATAAATAATACCTCACAACAATGTTAAATTATTAAAAGGGGCAGGTTACAGTTGGCTACAGAGGCACATTATTATATCCTACGGGTAAACAAAAAAAAACAGGTTACAGATTTATTTCTGGGAGAGTAATCAGTACTTATTTGAATCGATATCTCCCTGGAGAGGGATGATTTTGATTGCATCGCAAATCCTCCCTATCTGAACAAATCATATTTAAAAAATTAAATGTTAATTATAATTATAGCTGAGTGAGCTTCATTTATTAAACTGTAAAAATAAATCAATAGGCCTAGGCCCTACAAAAGTACAATCTAAAAACTGAAACAATAAATAGTTTGTAATAACAGTTAATGTGAAGTTTTCAAATCGAAATCGAATCGAAAGTTTTGTAGTAATGCTGTCCCTGTGCCCTGCCCCTTCAACTGAAAACTGGGACCTCCCAATAATAAGAATTCCAATCTTTAGTCCTCGGCTGTTGAAATCCACCATCAGCAGATCAGTACAGACAAATAAGTCAATCCTCCACCTGTCAGTGCTGGTTTAAGGGGACTTCCTGCTCCTGGTCCTGGCAGACTTGAATTCTGTAATTGGTAGGTCTAATGCAGTAATGTATGAATCCAGAGGGTAAAGGCGAACTCGCATTCAGGTAGATATGTTTTATTTATGAGTTCAGGTTAAATAAATCACAAAACCAAAACTATAAAACCAAAAATATAAGCTACTGTACAGAGCAGTAGGCCTGCAGTAACTATACTACAGTAATATAGAGATAGGCCTTGCAGTACAGCAGTATAACAATACATATACAGAATAAACATTGAATACAGGCAGGCCAGAATGAGTATTGTACAACATACCTGATACCATACCAGCATACTGTATACCATTTACATGTGGAAAATTCCTCCATTACCGCGAATTTTAAAATTAGCCAATCATCAATCTCAGATTAGATAATAGAAGTGACAGCGTCTATCGCATAATGTTTATTTTATGTGACAAAATAACATTGTTCTGATATGTAACAAACCATGTTCTTAAAATGTTAGGACTAAACACTTATAAAACATTTTTGACTAATGTTTATGTTCTCACATTAAAATTACGTTTTTTTAACATCAACAGTTATCATTTATTTAATGTCTGACAAAGACATTATAGAGTAATGTTAAAATAACATATATTGAACATCTAAATATTCTATCAAACAAGGAATAACATTTATCAACATTTATAACAAATTAATGATGTTTTTCTGACATTCCTTGAAAGAGTTACAATGAACAAATGAACGGCACTGCCGTAGGTCGTGTGGCCTCCGTTGGGAACGTCGGTTCCAGGAACCGCGGTAGGAATCCCATAAAGGATAGATGGAACCCGTAGACTCAACGGGTAATCCATGGGTTACATCCAACCCGTAGACCCAACGGGTAACCCATGGGTTACATCCAACCCGTAGACCAAACGGGTAACCCATGGGTTACATCCAACCAGTAGACCCATCGAGTATCTCATGGGTTACATCCAAACAGTAGACCCAACGGGTAACCCATGGTTACATCCAACCTGTAGGGAAAACGGGTAACCCATGGGTTACATCCAACCCGTAGACCAAACGGGTAACCCATGGGTTACATCCAACCAGTAGACCCATCGAGTATCTCATGGGTTACATCCAAACAGTAGACCCAACGGGTAACCCATGGTTACATCCAACCTGTACGGCAAACGGGTAACCCATGGGTTACATCCAACCCGTAGACCAAACGGGTAACCCATGGGTTACATCCAACCAGTAGACCCATCGAGTATCTCATGGGTTACATCCAAACAGTAGACCCAACGGGTAACCCATGGTTACATCCAACCTGTAGGGCAAACGGCCCGAAACGGGTAACCCATGGGTTACATCCAACCAGTAGACCCATCCATTATCCCATGGGTTACACCCAACCCGTAGACCCAGCGGGTAACCCGTTACATCCATCCCGTAGACCCAACGGGTAACCCATGTGTTACATCCAACCCGTAGACCCAACGGGTAACCCATAGGTTTGATCCATAACGAAACGCCCTCCGTCTGTTTAAACCTAAAGGGAAGATAAATTATCTAGTTTATAAATTAATTAAGAGTTTATTATTGTTTCAGTAAGAATAATATAATTCGGCTATAGATATTACAGTATTAATAATATGTTACTTACTATTATTAGTTATTATATTTAGTCTCTTAACTTGAAACTGATCGTAGATAATCGTTTGGGACGTTCCCAGCAGCGACCGCAACGTTGGTTTCACATAGAACATCGTGATTCTTTTATTTAATCTGACAAAGACAATACAATGTATGTAAAGATTCAACTGTAACGTAACTGTAGGCCTATCAACTAGTCAACCTATGTGATACTAGAATAGAGAAAATATTACTGGTAACTACAGAACTGAACATTTTGGTACGCTGGTGTAGGCTTTGAACCAGAGCGGAGAAACTGAAAGTTAATTGTACCGGTAGAATTAGAAAAGGGGTTCATAGCTATTGGGGGTGATAGAATACAGTAGAACAGAGTGATAGGAGGATCGCATAATTAAGGTAAATCTTTTCGACCTACGCGTAGTTCGCTACTACTAGGATCGGCATGCTGCATTGCAGCTGCATTTTTAAGAATGCTGTGCCGGCTTGTCAACAAAATTGCACCGCCACAACTCCCTATCACCCATGACATTTGCTAGATCATCCGCATCTTTAAGGCCAGTGTCCTTTAAGATGCGTCTCAAGAAAGTCATGGGCTGTCCACCATGCTTATTCACTCCATGAGGCTGCCAAAGTACAAGATTATGCACTGGCTGGTCCTCACGGCGAAAGCAATGTCCTGCAAAGCGGAGGCGATTTTGTTCTAGTGTCAAGCTTGGGGGAACCAATGAGACACCTCCAATGTTATATAGTGTCTGGTTGGAGATGTGTGCATTGTACTTGACACAATGTACCCGGCGTAGCATTCTTGTGAATGTGCCATCCAGAGATTTGGTGTCCTCAGCAGTTAGAGCCCAGCATGGACTCCCGTAGAGGAGTACTGGAACTACTGCTGCTCTAAATAATCGGACCTTAAGTTTCCGATTAATTCTAGGTGACTTCCAAATCCTGGAAAGCCTATTCAAGGCTGCCCATGCCTTTCCCTTACGTATTCGAAGGTCCTCACCTGACTTCCGGATCCATGATCCCAGGTAACAGAAGTCGTCCACATGCTCAAGCATACCATCCTTTGAGCTTATGCTCATCCGATCAGAGACTTGCTGAGGACTTTCAAAGTTAACTGTCAGAATTTTGGTCTTTCTGGAGTTAATAAAAAGACCAACACTAGAAGCAGCATGTTCTAATGAGCTGATAAGACGTTGGGCTCCCTCTAGTGATTCTGAGAGTACTCCTAAGTCATCAGCAAAGTCTTGATCAGTTAGGTACTTGGCAGGATTTCTTCGACTTCTGGAGCCAGTAGGTGGAGTTATCATCACCCCATCATCATTATAATGATCTAAGGACATGCGTAGAACATAGTCAACCACAATAATGAACAAGAATGGTGCAAGTGTGTCTCCTTGGAGGACGCCTCATAACACTTCAAATGGTTCTGTGTCACCGTCAACAGTAGACACAAATGTTGTCGAACCATCGTATACTGATCTGATTGCTGCAATAATTTCATCAGGAATCCCATATAATGAAAGTATGCTGAACATACGTGAGCGAGAGACTGAATCAAAGGCCTTGAAGAAGTCAACAAAGATAACAGCCAGATGCCTGTCTTTCTTTTTTGATAACTCTTCAATTATCCTTCTAAGTGCCAAAATGGGCTCCATGGTCCCACGACCTTTACGGAACCCATTCTGATTTCCACGGAGCAGTCTCTCAATGGGATCCCTGATGCGATTTAATAGAATCCTATTGTATAGCTTTGCAGCAATCGAGATCAATGAGATTCCCCGAAAAGAACCATAGAGTGTTAGGTTGCCCTTCTTGGGAACTGGCACCAACTTATTTGTTTTCATTTCTTGTGGGACTCTTGTTGTTCGGTACATATCTACTATGATGGGATAGATGAGGTTTAAACACTCAGGTATTTTAAAGACCTCAGGGGGAACACCATCTACTCCACTGGCACGATTGGTCTTAATGCTCTTTGCAGCAGCCTTCACTTCTGCAAAGGAGATATCGCCAATGGGAATATCTGGGAGTACGGACTCAGACACTTTTACTTCTATAAAGTTATCAGGCAATACCCTGTCATTATTGAGGAGCTTTTCAAAGTGGGCTTTCCAACCATTGAGGCGATCGGCTGGTGATTCAGCCTTAACCTTGGTGGTTGGTTGGCTTTTCCGCCCAGTAAGCAGATTGATCGATTTCCATGCCTGGGATGATTGCCTGCTGTCGTCAGCATCATTGATGGCATCAACCTGTTGGTTTATTAGCTCCTGTAGATTAGCAGAGTATTGCCTGTTCAGGGACCTAGATGCAGCCTTAACTGCATTCTTGGCCACTGTAGTCTGTTTGAGTCGGGACTCTTTCTGCGCCTTGTGAAGGTCATTTCGGCACTTCTGAATTTTGTTGTCAGTCCAGGGGGCCCTTTTCCTGTTTCGAGGGTATACAGGAACTGTTTCTGCAGCTGCTAACTTAACTGCTTCTGTAAAGGCAGTATAGCCCTCACAGTGATCTGCCGCCTCAGAGGCAAGAGCCTCATACCTGTTGCTCAGCTGTAGTGTGAAGTTGGATCTCACACTTGGCTGTTGCAACAGAGAGGACCAGTCATACCGCGGCAAGGCAGATTTCGTTGTTCTGCTAGCACGCAGACTAAGTCTTACCTTGGCCACAATAAGGCGGTGATCACTGGAGAAGGGTCGAAGTGTAAATGCATTACAGTCTTGTATAGAGCTCCTGTATTTCCTACGAAACAGAATATGGTCTATCTGGGACTTGTGACCACTGGGTCCACTATGAGTCCATAGCTTTCCAGTTCGCTTCCTGAACTGGGTTCCAGCCGAAAACAATCCATTTCCAGAGATAAAATCCTGAAGATGGACAGAATTTCGGTTAACACTATTGCTATAGACCCAGAGCGATGTAGGTGATTGATGCAGACTTGCATTAATGTCTCCCAGGAATGTTAAGAATGCATGCTGATCCACTCCATCAGTAGCTGCTTGTAGATTGTGGTAGAAATTTTCCACCTCCTCTACAGGGGCAACACTAGTTGGAGAGTAGCACACAATCAGAACCACCTTAGGAAACTTCTTAGCCAGTCTTCCAGAACATGAGAAGTGGCAACGGATGATGTGGTTAGAGATTTGGTCTATTTTGTCCAATGCTGCATGTGCAGTTGGATTCATCAATAGACCAATTCCACCATTGCCACTATCATCTGCTGACGCGAGGGCGAGTCGCCAACCGCCCCCCATGTCCTTAATCAGAACCTCATCAGTATGTCCAGTCTGCATTCGGTGCTCTTGAACACCCACTGCGCTAAGAGAAAGCTTATCTGCCAAGGCAGTCAGCTCACCTTGTCGCATTGGGGACCCGAGTGTTAGGGTGTTTACTGAGGCTAGTCTTGTGACTTGCCTCAGATTCACCAATGGCTTTGTTGGTCGGGGTGGAACATGAGAGTAGCCTCCAACTCCAGAATCCCTCTCCCCATCACAATCTGGCCTTCCTGGTGACCCAGGGTTTGGGCCAGAAAGGTCATCAGGAAAGGGACTCAAAGAATTGTTGGCTGCTCTCTCTCCAGTAGGGGGTGAGACAGGCAGCCGGTCAGGAGTTAACTGACGCCTGTGAGGCCGATTGTGCCCGGTAATTCCACTGGCCTCTAGTGGCCGGACCTCCGCATTGCTAATGTAATCCATAGTGGGGGTTGGGGGGTGCTTTTTTGCCGAGTCAGCTCTCGGGGCAAATACCACACCCTGGTTTGCCATTCCACAGGGTGGGTGTCGCAATGGAGTCAGATATGAGGCCCATCACCCATATCTACTCTGGCGCACATGACCCACCATTGGCTGTTGCAGCTCATCTGCTGGGTCATGCCCTGTACCCTTGCTGCCAGGTGCAGGTCGCAGTGAAGTGCTCTCAGAGTGGACATGAAAACACTCTGCTCCTGACCAGCCATTGGTAGATCACCATCTGGCTGGTCAGGCCATATACCCCTGCAGCCAAGTATAGGGGTCCTTAATCCAGGACCAAGGGCGTCCTTATCCCAGAACGAAGGGGGTCCTAGTTACAGGACCAGATTTGCCCTAGTAAGAGGGTCTATGCAGCTACAGGTGGCACCTCCTTTATGCTGCGCGGTTCAGTACTAAAATAAGACAATACGGTATGTTCAATAAACAACCCACAACCATCAAATGCTTTCAACAGTAATGCATCCTATACCTGTATACTCTATATAGAGGAATACGCTAAGACTACATATTCTTCACTTCATGCGTTGCGGGTGCTAAAATGTGTTACCGGTAATAATGTTTAGAGTTCAAAAATAGTTTACAAAGGAAATAGGCCGATGGTTCTTATCGATTCTCTATGCTTTTTATTGCCTTTGTTCACGATAGGGCAAGGATATATTTAATATGTTAACCCCTTGACAAGGGAAGGGGGAGACTAGATTGGTTGCACTTGTTATTTGACCAAACAATTGAATTATATGCAGTATTTATCAGCTTTCGCTTAACCACTTCACCGGTAGATTGGTAGCTTTACTACTGTAGAATATTTAAATAATCCAATGGAAACAAAGATACTTGAATCAAGAGACGTGAATTTTAAATCTACTTTTTATTCATCCTGTGTTTGTATGTGAAAGAGCCGAATATTATTTATTACCAGTGTTTTATGAGAGATATGAGTTTCCGATTCTGTTATTACATTTGTCTGATAATCAGATACCTGACATATACCGATACTTGCCTAACAACTCAACCCTACCGGACCTGAAATGAAAAATCATTGTTATCAGGACTGCTACGCGTAGCACCTACGCGTAGTTCCAAAATAACTAGGCGTAGTTTAAAAACACCTACGCGTAGTTGTTATAAAGGCAGTAAGTCTGGCCCTACCGGTAAATGACAGGAATGGAAGTTACAAACTACGCGTAGGTCGAAAATATTTACCCCATAATTATGATACGTAGTGGCTGCAGGGCATGGGCGGTCAAAGGGGAGCCCGGCAGAGGGGCCAATGCCCCTGGGCGCAGAGTACAGTACTAAGGGGGGCGGGCGCACAAATTTAATGAAAATACAATCGTTTTTCCACTCAAACTTGAAATTTTATTGAAATTCATCCATTTTGTTATAATCTTGTGGTATAAACGTAGTTAAACTCTACAGTCTGACTGTATGTAACTCTATTCTTGAAATACCGTGCACACAAAGTACAGTACAGATGAATGGGATATTATCCCCATTCTGTATTCCACATTTGGCAGAGACTTAGGAACCGGGGTCCTAGGGGGGCACGGTGCCTCCACTTTTTCCACCAACATTTAGATATTGAAACATTACCTACTGTACCCTACAGGTAGTGCCTAGGTGGGGGTATTATATCTCCGCTATAAAAATATTGTACATAATAAACAGCGCCGTAATATAAGAACCTTATCTAGGGCCCTTAATGGTACTCAATGGGAGCCCATGTCGTGAAATAATTCCAGAAAGTAGGCCTACTCTTTATAAGCTGTTAATTTTAATCAAAATAATTTTAATTATTTAATTATGTTAACCAAAATAACTGTAATTAAATACTGCACAGTTGAAAGGGGATGGGGGGGGGGGGGGGGGTGGGTGAGGGGTTGGGGTTGGTGTCTGGGTTTAGTTCGATTTGCCCCTGGGCGCTGCGCACCCTCTGGCCACCCTTATTAGCGTCAAACATTCCCAGCAATGGCGACAACGATGACAGAGTGCCCATTAATTATACCGCTACTCCAAGGTTCACCTAGACTTCGTGGCTCGACCCACACAAATTATTTACTGATAATTGGCAGTAAACAAGGTCGCAAGGTGACCCCAGTACATGTAATAATAATAGGCATAATGTTTTGCCATGACACAATTGTTTAATATGAATTTAATGAACATTAAAGTATAAAAACACGAGGTTAATTTAAACATACCGTAAAACGGGGCGGGGCCACTTGCAACATAAATTGCGATCTATTACATTTCTGCCCCAAGTTATTTACATTGCCTTAGCTTAAAGGCCATGATACACCACAGGAGCGGCGAGCGGCCGCAGCAAGCGGTCACTTTTTAAAAATAGAACACATTATTTTCTATGGGTGATGATACACCACAAATGGCTGCTGCCGCTCGCCGCTCCTATAGTGTATCATACTAAAAGTCGCCGCTCACATCGGCCGCTCGCCGCGGCCGCCCGCCGCTGCCGCTCGCCGCTCCTGTGGTGTATCATGGCCTTTACCAAGCTCAGGTTGTTGTCAGCACTGTATAATAGATTTATCAAATTTCAATTTCAAGCATCGTTATTGTATATTTGGGGCATTTGTAACACATATTTTTAAAAATTTCTGCTGTGTTTCGAATAGCCCCAAGATAAGATTACTTGAAAGTTATACATTTATTATAGGAAGGGATCTAGGGGTCTTAAACTCGAATGATATGTTTATTTTACCGAAAACAGCTTGCCAACACATTGTTACTTGAAAGTTGAAACATCACTTTGATTTCAATATAAATAGCTAATATTTTAACATATTGTTCTATTTTGGACATGTAAGGGGCTACTTGCAACACCGGAGGTGTTTTAAAAAATATGTTGGACACCTGCATCAACAAATTATTAGTTTTAATGCTACCTTTGGATATGTACAAATTATTTGAGCACATTAATTCAATATCAATCAGGCTGCTATCCATATATCTACTATTGCACATGAATATTGTGTAAATGATAGCTGTACCTATGTTTAATGTTTAATAGTTTAGGGTAAGAGGAAGATAAACTTATAGATACCCATCAACGACATAATTTAAGGCAATCTTTATATAGAACCAGAACTGAAAGTAAATTAATATGTTGTATGAAATACCGGTAATAGGATAGGCCTAATAAAATATAGTAAGAAGTTAAAGTAGAGTATAAAAAAAAACCTGATACGACACCAACGAAATACATGTACTCAATCCAGCGTAGGACTGTTAAAAACCGGCGATGCACAAACAACAAACTAATATAGCTTGTAATGGAAGATTATGTGCCTATTGGACTTGGGGGAGGTTGGCATAAACAGTGTACCGGTACTGCGAAAAGTCTGATAGTAGGACAGTATGAAGGAAGGAAAAAGTGGAGTACTGCAGTACTGAATTGTATTAGATGTGTTGTGAATATACTGATAGATGATTTGATTAGTATTTCGTGTTGATAGTTTATTGTTATTGTATATTGATTGTTGAATGCTTACATGGATATAATGTTATATCAGTATATTAATTGCTGAAAATATTAAACTATATTCAATTACATGGTAAGGTGACCCCCAACTTCTGAATTATAAAGACGAACCTGTGGACAGAGGGTAAGTTATACTGCCTGACTGCTGTACTGTTATAGGCCTATACATATTGCTGAATTCGCAAATTGGAATTATGGGAGATGAGGATGAAGCACGGGCAACTCCTAGGAGGGAATCCAGTGGAGTTAAATTCGACAAAATTGTCCGCCCATTTACTGGTAAAGACCGTGCTGTTGACTTTTCTATGTGGCTAAAAAAATTTGAGAGTCTTGCTAAACATGAAGGTTGGACTGCGTGGGAGTCTGAAATTGTGTTGCTAATAGAAGGGCCTGCTTTCGATGTATATGACCAATTACTTCCAGATGAACAACAAGATTATGGCACCATTATTGCTGCACTCAGATCTGCATTTTCCTTGACGCCTATAGAAGCCTATCATGCATTCAAAAATCGACAGTTAGAACCAGATGAAGCTGTTGAAACTTTTGTAGCGGATTTAAAAAAGTATATCTGTTTGTCTGGTATAGAGAAGGAATCTTTTGGAACTATTGAGCCAATTTTAGCATTACAGTTTCTTGATGGTTTACCTACAGAAGTTTCCCTTCAAATACGATCCTCAATTTCTGCTGATGGGAAATTACAAGCATCCTTAGTTGATCTAATGCATCGTGCTCGATCTATTCTTGCTTGCCGTTCATCCAAAGATACTAACCATCATCCTGTAACAATGAGTTATGGGGCTGCTGGTGCTGTTGGATACCAGTATAGGCCTAGACAATTTAATCCCGGCAGACCTGGGGTAGGGCAATCCGTCAGTAAATTCAACCCTGGTGGGAATCAGCAGTCAGCATCATCGTCCCAACAGCCTAATCGTGGACCTGTACGGTGCTGGACCTGCCACCAAATCGGGCATCCTGAGCGTCTTTGCCCCCGTTTGATGAACCAAACCAGTCGATACAACCCTCCCAACCGTTATTGGCCACATTCAAATTCCCAATTGGGAAACTAGCAGTGGGCGGTGTGCATGCCACAGCCCATCGTCCAAGTTTTCCTTCTGTTATTATAAAATTGTGGCAATCAACAAACCATATAACCAGTAATGTTGTGTTTGATGACTGCTGTACCCGATCTCTTATTACTCTCCCATTCTTGAAATTTCATAAATTGTCCTTTTATAGATATCACTCTAGTAAAACTTTTTCAATGATGGATAAGTCTCCAATGAATGTTATTGGCCATTCACAGTGTTTTATTGAAGTACCTGTTTATTCTGACAATAACATTAGTGACGGATACTTGTCACTTTGTATTTGCTTTTATGTTGTTGAATCAAAACTAATTGTAGATTCTGATATTGTTCTTGGCTCTGATATTTTAAAAAAATTAGGTGGTGTAAATATCACAGCTAATTTAGATGATTTTATTGTCCATTTTTTTCGTCCTAATACACATATTACCAATATAGTTAACTCAAATGATACACCAGAAAGGACAATCATAAAATGCGCCGCAGCTACACCATCTCTGTCAAATGACAAAGGGCTCAAATCTGTAGGTGATGAAAATCAGGATATTTTACAATGCCCATGCGTGGCTGCAACCCCTGTATCAATTGATGATAAAGATTTCTCAGTTCAATGGATTCCAAATGAGAATCGATGGGTTCTTCAATGGAAATGGGCAAATGATGTTATTCCGGAACCAATGATAAACTTCAAATATGTCATTGGTGAATACCCTAAAAAACTATCAACCACCCAGCATGATTTATATTGTTCTGAAATCAATAACTGGATCTCACAAGGCTGGCTTGTGCCATATGACAAGAACAAATTTGGTCCAGTTTCAGGTATTCTTACACTATTACCAGTTATTCAGGAACATAAACCCACAACTCCAATCCGACCTGTTCTGGATTACAGAAAATTAAATTGTCATATAGCTAGTCACCCTGGAACAGAGGTATCTGTTTGCCAAGAAAAACTTAGAGATTGGAGAAAAACAAATCACCCTAAAGTAATTGATATCAGTAAAGCTTATTTACAAATTCATATATCTAATGAACAAGTTAAACATCAGGGAGTACTGTACAATGGTAAAATGTATGCTATGACTTGCATGGGATTTGGTCTCAACATTGCTAGAAAAGTTATTGATAAAATTATAGATTTTATTTTACATATTGTTCATTTACCAGATTGCCCATATCGATTTAATATTGATGCTACTGACAGTTATGTTGATGATATTAAAATTGATGAAGATAAAGTTTCCCCTCACTTAGTTAGTCGCCAGTTGAGATGTTATAGCCTGGCAACTAAACCTATCAAAGAAATACAAGAAACCCCTGTACTTGGTTTACAACTATACCTAACTCATAAATTAGTATTATATTGGAAACGCCGACATTTGTTGCATGAGTTAGAAATTCCAGCTTCTTTAACACGTAGTAGTTTATATTCATGGTGTGGAAAACTTACAGGCCATTACCCAGTTTGCAGTTGGCTTAGAGTAGCTAGTAGTTGGCTTAAGCGTTGTGGAGCTCATGCCCCAGTTGGAAACTGGAATACTACATTACCTGAATATATTAGAGAACTATGCCATGATGTATATAATCGTATTAAAATAAATGATCCTGTTGGTGGTGTTTGGCATGTTGATGATGCTGCCGGAAATGTTAATAGTTGGTGTGATGCCAGTAGAATTGCTATTGCCACCGCCCTCGAAGTAAATGGCAATATCATTGAAGATGGAACTTGGTTAAGGAAAGCCACTGATTCTAGACATATCAATGTTGCTGAACTCGAATCTGTCATACGGGGTATTAATTTGTGTATTCAGTGGAATTTTAAGACTGTTTCTATTAATACCGACTCATCATCTGTAGCAGGGTGGTTGAAAGTTTTATTTAATGATGAACATCGTATTCAAGTGAAAGGTATACATGAGCCACTTATTCGATGTCGCTTAAATATAATTAAAGACCTTATTTTTAGCTATAATCTCAAACTTTCTGTTAAATGGGTACCTACTGATAAGAATAAAGCAGATATCCTTACCCGTCTTCCAAAGTCATGGTTAAATAAACCTCAGCTTTGGAATAATAATGATGATAATGACAATACTGAGGATATTATTGCTTGTGCAATCGATGCTGATGGAATTTCCAACAATGTGTCAATACCGGATGATAATGATAATAATAGTGTTGAAGAAATTGAATATACACCAAGTTACGGACTATGTTTACAAGACATTGCTGATGCCCAATGCAGTGATGAAAGTATATATAATTATATTTGTAACTGGAATATATCTCAACCAGTTGCAACTCCTAAACAATACAATAATATTCGTAAACAGTTATGCATAATACCAACTGCGGTATCGCCACTATTGGGTCGAAAACTTAAAGTACCTCCTAATGATATTGTCACTGCAGTAATCCTTCCTGATAACACAAACAGTCTTAAAAAGACTGTATTAAATTATGTCCACACAACATATGGACATGCTAATTGGCAGACTATGTGGCATATCATTAGAAAATGTTATTATTTTTGTAATATGGCTACTTCTTGTCAAGGGTTTGTAAATGATTGTATCAGTTGCGTTGCAGCTCGTACAGCTATGCCTCATTCTTGTGTCCCAAGTACTCAAACTGTAATTTCCAATGGTCCTTGGAATGTTGTTTTTATGGACACCTTAGCCATATCTGGCAGCGCTACTTGTATTGGATTACTTATATTATTTGACTGTTTTACGAAATGGGTGGAAATTCGACGTTTAGTGAATTATAAAGCAATTTCCACTGTGAATGCTTTTATAGACATATGCTATAATTGGGGAGCACCTTCATTTATTCGTTCAGATACTGGTCGAGAACTTATGAATTCATTAGCTAATGCTGTATATGAAAAGTTCGGTGTTAAACCTCAATGGGGTGCAACCAGACACCCACAAAGTCAAGGCTCAGTTGAAAGATACCATAGAACTTTATTGACGATGATTAGAAAAACAGTTACTGAAGCAGATGACTGATGACTGGGAAACATCACTCAATGCATTGCTTTTTTCATACCGTATGCGTCCTACTTCCACTACTAATATTTCACCCATGCTAGCTATGTGTGGATGGGAGCCTAAGCATGGATTTAATGTTGTCGGCAAGTTTGACATAGATTCGTGGATTTCCCGTCAGGACCATCAGCGTGCAGAACTAAATGATTACATTGAGGAAGAATTATCCAAACTTGACAATATTGATGTACTCTCAACTCTACCAAGTGATCGCAAATTTGTTGTTGGTGATCATGTTTTATTACGTAGAGAAAGTAGACAATCAAAACGATTGCCACCATGGATGCCTGGATGGAAAGTCTTAGAGATTTGTAATACTCCCAATACTGTTGTAATAGGGCATTGTAATAAACATAACAAACGGGTAAACATCAATTTATTACTTTAAAGCCCACAAGCTTGTGTAAAAGATGTAATTACCCAACCCCAAACGCAAACATATTATTGCCAAAACACAGACCAACCACCCGATCCTCCTGATGATGGGCAAGATAAAGAACCAGTAATTTCTTTTATTCCAAGTGTTAGAGATCCTATTGTTGTTGATGTTAATGTATCTCAATCTCAATCACTCCAAGAACTTACACCAACACCGACTGAGAGTGGAACACAACTGGAAGCGTTGATACCTCCAGCTTATCAAAGCCGTTCCGGTCGTGTAGTACGACCTCCTGATTATTATGGGTACTAGGCACATAGGGGGAGGTGTAATGGAAGATTATGTGCCTATTGGACTTGGGGGAGGTTGGCATAAACAGTGTACCGGTACTGCGAAAAGTCTGATAGTAGGACAGTATGAAGGAAGGAAAAAGTGGAGTACTGCAGTACTGAATTGTATTAGATGTGTTGTGAATATACTGATAGATGATTTGATTAGTATTTCGTGTGGGGCGAGACACGTATGGCGAGCCATCAGCGAACTGATATAATTATACTATGGCCGTTTTTGAAAAGTCTGTGTATGACGTGTGTGTGTGTGTGTGTGTGTGTCGGTAGCCATAAATGTCGGAAGCCATAATCGAAGTTAATATCTTCAGCTAAATTGTATGGTTGAGTCATTTTGAACGGTCTCTCCATGGAAATTAATTGTTTAGCACCATACGATTAAAGTTATTTTGCACTGAAATTAGATATCTGGAATCCATGTACCCCATCCCATTATAGTTTTTTATTTTTTCAAGTGATTTGCGTTAATAAATGTATTTTTAATTGATTTAAACATAATTAACATTGTAAATTCATACGCTGATTCCATTCCCCCCCATAGAGCCTAAAGCATGGCAAGGGCAGCCGTGCCCAATAATATTTCTTGAAGTTTTACAGTTGGCAAGCTAAAGTCATTGGCCAAGCCAGTGCCTAGGCTAGTACACAAGGACATAGTAGTCCAGTAGAAGGAATAGTGCTCCTTCAATACATCTCAACAGACATCAATTCATTTGCCTTGTGCCTACCAACGCGTGCTCCATAACATAACATATATTCTTGATTTCCATCACCTCTCACCACAATTATTATTAGTAATTAAAAGTTTCAATTCGATTTGTCTTTCCGTTATCTGGTTATTCAGTTATTGCATTATTAATAAATAAATGTTTTAAAATATATCTTACGAAATATGGTTAATATTTAAAACTTGTCGCTAACATTCTCGCTATGGGGGTTTTAAGGAGTGCTGATTACATTTCTGATGTCAGTTTTCACGTTTACATAAATCTAGTCTGTCTGTCTGTCGGTCATTCTGTCAGTCAGTCTGTCAAAACTTAAAAGATAATTCAAATTAACTAACATTCTCGCTATGGGGGTTTTAAGGGGTGCTGATTTCATTTCTGGTGTCAGTTTTCAGGTTTACATAAATCTAGTCTGTCTGTTTGTCGGCCTTTCTGTCAGTCAGTCAGTCTGTCAAAACTTAAAAAAGAATACAAACTAACTAACATTCTCGTTAGTCCAGTAGAAGGAATAGTGCTCCTTCAATACATCTCAACAGACATCAATTCATTTGCCTGTGCCTACCAACGCGTGCTCCATAACATAACATATATTCTTGATTTCCATCACCTCTCACCACAATTATTATTAGTAATTAAAAGTTTCAATTCGATTTGTCTTTCCGTTATCTGGTTATTCAGTTATTGCATTATTAATAAATAAATGTTTTAAAATATATCTTACGAAATATGGTTAATATTTAAAACTTGTCGCTAACATTCTCGCTATGGGGGTTTTAAGGAGTGCTGATTACATTTCTGATGTCAGTTTTCACGTTTACATAAATCTAGTCTGTCTGTCTGTCGGTCATTCTGTCAGTCAGTCTGTCAAAACTTAAAAGATAATTCAAATTAACTAACATTCTCGCTATGGGTTTTTAAGGGGTGCTGATTTCATTTCTGATGTCAGTTTTCAGGTTTACATAAATCTAGTCTGTCTGTTTGTCGGTCTTTCTGTCAGTCAGTCAGTATGTCAAAACTTAAAAAAGAATACAAACTAACTAACATTCTCGTTATGGGGGTTTTAATGGGTGCTGATTTTATTTTAGATGTCAGTTTTCACGTTTAAAAAATCTAGTCTGTCTGTTTGTCGGTCTTTCTGTCAGTCAGTCAGTCTGTCAAAACTTAAAAAAGAATACAAACTAACTAACATTCTCGTTATGGGGGTTTTAATGGGTGCTGATTTTATTTAAGATGTCAGTTTTCACGTTTAAAAAAATTTAGTCTGTCTGGCTGTCGGTCTTTCTGTCAGTCAGTCTGTGAAAACTTAAGAAAGTATACTAACTAACCAACATTCTCGCTATGGGGGTTTTAAGGGTTGCTGATTTCATTTCTGATGTCAGTTTACACGTTTACATAAATCTAGTCTGTCTGTCTGTCGGTCTCTCTGTCAGTCTGAACTACTGTACTGTGGTTGGCATTACGCCATATACCTAACACTAATAATACAGTCTACAATACAGCGTATCTACAGTACAGAATGGATTTTTTGCCATGAAGAGCAATAAATGTCATTAATACTATCCACCAGTATACCTACTCCAAGAGCCTTCCAATAAAACATGACGTTTTCCAGCATGACGGCCACTGCACGTCTTCGTGCTGTCCATGGTGACGTGCAGTGGACGTCATTAGGCTCTAAGGGGTTAAGCAACACGGTCCCTACTTTGCCCTGTCGACACCCCAGCGATTTTCCACCAATCCTTTTTTAGAGTTTATTAATTTTTTTGGTATCGGTGAAAGTTCTACAACATTAGTAGATATGTTTTTTATGATAGCTAGTGTTTTTTTGCTAGCTAGTATTTTTTGAAATTATAAAAAATGTGAAAGTCCATGATATTTCAGGTTAAACTGTTGAAGAATATATTAGTGACCAAAATAATTTCCAAAAATTACTAGCTAGTAAAAAATACTAGCTATATACCATAAAAAATCTACTAAGGTTCTAGAACATTCACTAATATAAAAAAACACTCAAAATCACAAAAAAATAAAGGTTAAAAAACTCATTCGGGACCCTTTTGCTTAAGGAGTCAAAATTGTAGAACAAATTCCCGAAGTTTGCGACGTTTGCGAAATTCGCGAAGAATTCGTCAGTTTCTGTGCCCTAATGGTTTCGTGAAGAAACAATCAAATCTTACACACTTAACACACACGAACTAATTTAATGTGGGTATTAGTATGCCTGAATCATTAAATAGAAATTCAATTAATGAACGCTATTTCAACATGAAATCTACGGAATCAATACACAACACACGCACACTACTGAATTTAAAAATTTATATAGATTGCAACTTATATTTGGCTACCTTTTAATGGGTGATTAATTTAATTATTCACCCCTATATATTTGTAGCCTTTTTAATTTGTGCCTCTAATTGAATCAAACATTAAACTAAAATATATGTCACAATATTGGTCTGTCGGTAGCTGGTCAATGAATCTCTCATAAATTTGTTAATTAGTCGCTGTTCATTCTTTGAACATTTGAACACGTGCTGCTCGAAGACCCCACAACGTGTTGATAGTTTATTGTTATTGTATATTGATTGTTGAATGCTTACATGGATATAATGTTATATTAATTGCTGAAAATATTAAACTATATTCAATTACAAGCTTAAAACAAAACAAAGTAGTGTAGAATCGGTAGAACTATTGAAATTTGAATAAGATGTGTATGGATTATTAAAAACCGACTGAATTAAAATTTAAATAAAATATGTATGAATTACTAAAAACTGACGGGGTAGGTTAGTGTGGCGCAAACAACGTACGTACCATAATTTTAAGAAAGTATTTCAAAATATTGACAATAAAATTGTAAATAAGTACTGTTCTACAGGCTTAAAAACATTTCAATAACAAATAGTCTAAATTGATACCAAATTTAATTAAAGATTTCTTACGTGCAGATCCGAATGTGAAGCGATTATTGCCTAATGGTCAATAAAAATTAATTAATAAATTATGTATTCCTATATTATTGATACAATTAAAAATGATTTAATTTAAATATTGTAATTAAAATGTAGTATTCCTACTGTACCATAGGTTTTCATGCGTATATTTGGGCATGAAAGGGTTAAATAAATAAATAAATTTATAGACTAGAAATTAAATATAAACCAATCAATTAAGTTATTGAATTCATTAAATTTAGAGTTACAATTATCACGCATTGAAAAATGTTTCTAGGTCCACCACGACGGATAAAATTTCAGATTGAAGTGCTTATAGTGAGTGTTTGGGCGAGATTTAAAAGAGATTCGATATTCTATTGCTTCTATGTTAAAATTAAAAATATTCCGTCTACCACATACGGTTGCTCCGTCTACGGCGTTTCCGCGGCCGACGCGCCCAGCTTACCACACGTGGAGCTCGTTCGCGCGTTCTACTGGAAACTGTGGTGCGGGGTGAGCAAATACGCCTCCACCACGGCAATCCTAAACGCGGTCGACCGCCCTGCAGAGAACGGCGAGCTCTCCCTCCTCGAACTCACAGGCTACAGGCGCCGCGCTGCAGCCCAATTCATCTCCAATGGCTCGCACCACAAGCTCTGCCGCAGTAAAGGGTGTTGGCGGCCGACCCCCACATGCGTCTGCCGTCTCTGCGACGACCAGGCGACGGACAAGGACCACGGCCTCAGTTGCACTGGCGTTCCGACTCTACTAACAACAGTAAAACGCTCACTGTTCCTGTACGCCGTGAAATGACCTATTCTAATTTTTACACGATCTATTTTAAAACTTCCCCCAGCCACGCTATAACCAAACATTGAATTGTACAATATTTCAACCGTGCAACGACATTTTATTATATTATATATATTTTTACTATTTTATTATATTATATATTCATTTTATTATATCCCCATCCCCAAATAACCTATAAATAATGTATATCCCATTTTCCATTATCTGTCATACAATACAGTATTATATGGTCACATAACAACTTTCATATTTTACAGTAGGCCTACCTACCTTTATGTGCATGTTTATTTTATTTACACCATATGTTGGTATTAAAGCTTTCGTTTCAAAATTAAAAATATAGATCAAAAGGATATAAACTGGAAATAACATACTGCATATATGTTTGGTTGTATTGATTGCATAGTAAAATTTACGTGATTTAATATACAAAGTTTAACAATGTTTCAATGCCAAAATTATATAAAAAGTTCGAGAATCGCAACAACGAATATTTGTGACAATTGGAGATGGAGAGTATGGGAGTCTTCCACAAATGGGCACTAAGGTTATATACTTTCAAAGAATAAGCGATATACAGTTGCATGATTAATTCCATACTTTTCTCCGGCGTCTCGGTATGTTAAACCATTTTTAGTAACATATTTATTTAATAGCTAGATCTAATGTTTCATTAGTGTAATTCTTGTATAACCTAGAACCGAGTTTCCTCTTAAAATTACGCACCATATTGCTGCATAGTTATGATAACTCTCCTTAAGACACATAAATATAACATAAATACAAAAAACTTAATCGGCACTAGGCTTATCAGCCTACTACTGTATATAACCAACCAGTAGTTTGTAATTCTGCTATTTTAGTCATATCAGATAAGAACTGCTTGATTACTGAAACCGGATGGTACTGAATGCAGACTGAGAATCTGGACAACACGATTAAGTAAGGCAGTGATTTTTTATGTCAATTTATTTGACTTTTTTTGTCACTTTTTTTTATGAATTATGCATAATGACTTTTGTTGTCCATTTAATGACTTTTATTGTCACTTTTTATGTATGTATTTCTTCAAACTGTCAGACTGCTGATTTCTGGACTATCAGACAGTTGATTTCACTATGCCTGTGCCAAAACATTCCATGATTCCATGATTTATAGACTATGAGATAGATTTCCATATGCGCCTGTGGTAAAAAGACTCTATATTTAATAGTTTGTGGTTGTTGTCGATAATCGATTACCACATGACGTAGCAAAACACTCATTTTATAGCCAAAAACAATTACCAATTGATGGAAAGGAGCAGGTTAAGGCCGAGTTTTCTAACCAAAACAATAAACAGTCACTTTACCAAATCAGGGAAAGGAGCAGGTTACAGAGACGGGATTTTCTAACCAAAACAATAAACGATCATTTAACTAATTGAGGGAAAGGAGCAGGTTACAGAGACGGGATTTTCTAACCAAAACAATAAACGATAACATTACCAATTGAGAGAAAGGAGCAGGTTACAGAGGCGGGATTTTCTAACCAAAACAATAAACGATAACATTACCAATTGAGGGAAAGGAGCAGGTTACAGAGGCGGGATTTCCTAACCAAAACAATAAACGATCACTTAAACTAATTGAGGGAAAGGAGCAGGTTACAGAGGCGGGATTTTCTAACCAAAACAATAAACAGTCACTTTACCAAATCAGGGAAAGGAGCAGGTTACAGAGACGGGATTTTCTAACCAAAACAATAAACGATCATTTAACTAATTGAGGGAAAGGAGCAGGTTACAGAGACGGGATTTTCTAACCAAAACAATAAACGATCATTTAACTAATTGAGGGAAAGGGGCAGGTTACAGAGGCGGGCCTTCTGTGCTGTTGGAAGTAGTGGAGCCGCTATCCGTAACACTACTCAGACAGTAGTCATGATCCATTATTGATTATAAAACTAATACAGTAAGGCCTAAATTATGTGAAAGGTATATCCACATTTTCCACAATCCTGCAATCCAGTTTCGCCTATCAATTATTTAAAATTTATTAGCACAACCGGTAGGCCTACCATTACCGTATTTAAATGGTAGGCTACACAGTAGGCCTATAGCAGTACCAGTGCCGGTACCGGTACTAAAATACAGAAATACCTGCTTTATACCTACATCTGTACATACAATACAGCAAAATAGTGCTATATATATACTAACCGGTACTGATAGCCTGAGAGAACAGCAGTAGAGAAACCGGTAGCATGGAACCTAACATTAGACTTTTGGATGACATAAAAAATCAAAAAAAATTGACAAAAAAAGGATAAAAATGGACAATAAAAATTATTGCGATTAAGTAATATGGATTAAATAAAACAGTATGCATGCCAATTAGTAGATTCAAAAATCCCGCCGCTGTAAGAATAATGCCCAAAAATGTAAAGGGTCATCAACTGAAAACTGAAGTATATGTTTCAAGTAGCCCCAAAATGGTCAACTTGTAAAAATTAGACAACATTTTAAAAACTTGTAGGTATAACCACAATCTGTAATGATAACCATAATTTAGACACACAAGGGATCATTTTGGTATATTAGACAACTCCAATAGTGCAAATAGAATTCCTGAACATAACAAAAGGTACCGATTTATTTTATGCCAAAAAAACTATTTTTATAAGTAATTAAAAAAATACGTTAAATGTACAAATGAGGGCAGTTTGTTGCATTGATATGATAGAAAAACATTTAAACCAAATGGATAACTTTTAATTCAACAATTTAAGCTTCATGTATAGTTATAGTCATTAAATAAAATTTGTATATTTGGTGCAAGTTACCCCGCTGTTGCAAGTAGCCCCGTTTTACGGTATTGTTGTTAAATTATGTTAAATGTGAACTTTATAGTATCCCGGAGATTCCAGTGTCTGGTACGATACAGCTATTAGGACTGAATTAATTAGTAACTAATAAATTAATTGTTTGTTTCGTAACCTTGTCGTGTCGCACTAGTATCAGTATAGTAATTAATAATCCAATGTAACAACTCGTTGACAATAATTAAGTAAGTAATGCCAACATTCTGGAATAATTTTAGAGTTGGAGATAAATTGGAGACATGGAATCACCTTTTAGTTTAGAGTTATACCAACTTCCTCTGAACCCCTCAGACCTCTCGCTTTCACTCCATTTCTTTCATGATTTGTGATTGAAAACATAATTTTATTAGGTTTATCAAGCAATATATTGGCATATTGTCTGGTTATAATAATATAGTATCTACGCATATGTATATATATATATATGCTAATATTCAATTTAAATTCAGTGGTAAATATGTTCGCATATGAAATAAAAGAAACTATTATAAAAACACGATGGAATACGTATGTTCTACAAACTGGACACATTGAACTCAACGTACTAAATACTAAAAAACAATATTAATTTCATAATATTAATATGGATATTCTGATAAAATCAACATATGTAATCCCAAACACGGATACACTACAGTATTAACAACATTAACCCCAAAAATATTATAATTAATATATATAATTATTAAATTGTACGTAACGAGATTCTCATTAGCACCTAGTTACAATTTGGGCGCAGTAAATTAACTTTGTTTTAAATCCTGAGAATAAAATAATAACCAAATTTTGAAAACTTACAGGACATAAATTAAATATTTAATATTATTAGCACATTTTACTAATTTGTAAACTAAAATTTATTAATATTTCTGTATTATTGGGAGCGGTGTGCGAATCGCAATGCAAGAACTAAATATTTCATATTCAAAGGCAGAATAAATCATATTTTTTTTTTTTAAATATAAATGAAACATAAAAAATAATATTTTTTATGGATTTCAATTTCATGGAAGACAATTTCAAAATGATTTTGTAAATACGAAATTCAATCCAAACAAATTTAACTTTAAATAGTAAGTAACACGTAAGGCTGAGTCCAAAGTCGTAATCAATAACTTTATAAGATTACAGTTATCTATTACAATATTGGAGGGCGCCCGGATTATAAAACGACTCAAACTGCAATCTATCCGTCTTCAACAAATAATAGTAGCGATTCAACATGGGAATAAGGCTCTTCTACAATTATTATGGGAAAAGCGTGATAATGAGGAGAGAAAAAAAACAATTAAAATCATTAATTATTGATAAACAGATAGAAATTATTGATAAACAACTTTAGATAGATTTATGACGAATTTATTTTAATTTCTATTGGCAAAAATATAATGATAAGGATCTAATTAATTCCAATTGAATTCATAGAGAGAAACTAAACAATAAATATACGAATTTGTGGGGGTAATCTAACAAAAATGTTGATATACAAGTAAATCTAAACAAAGAAGACAATTTTATAAACAGAGTTAATCGCTGAAGCCAAAAACTCATAATGCAGCACCTAACGAATGAACACATTACCCGCCCACGGACGTATAGTAAATAATTCTAGTTGGGGTCACTAATGACAACAAACTAAACGGATAATTACGGTAGTTAGCTAAATCGTTAAGTAAGTAGTGGGCTGATCAGAGACAATTAAAATTATGAATAATTAATCAAACAAAGTAAGGGGCCTTCATAAAGTTTGTTACGAAAATATTGGGAATCCCCCCCACCCCCCATGGCTACCACCACTCCCCATGGCTACCACCCCCCCCATGGCTACCACCCCCCATGGCTACCCCCCCCCCATACCCCCCCCCCCATGGCTACCACCCCCCCATGGCTACCACCACTCCCCATGGCTACCACCCCCCATGGCTACCACCCCCCATGGCTACCACCACTCCCCATGGCTACCACCCCCCCCCCATGGCTACCACCACTCCCCATGGCTACCACCCCCCCATGGCTACCACCCCCACATGGCTACCCCCCCCCATGGCTACCCCCCCCCATGGCTACCACCCCCCATGGCTACCACCACTCCCCATGGCTACCACCACTCCCCATGGCTACCACCCCCCCATGGCTACCACCACTCCCCATGGCTACCACCCCCCATGGCTACCACCCCCCATGGCTACCACCACTCCATATGGCTACCACCCCCCCCCCCATGGCTACCACCACTCCCCGTGGCTACCACCACTCCCCATGGCTACCACCCCCCCCCCCCCCCCCCCATGGCTACCACCACTCCCCATGGCTACCCCCTCCCCATGGCTACCACCACTCCCCATGGCTACCACCCCCCCCCCCATGGCTACCACTCCCCCCCCCCCCCATGGCTACCCCCCCCCCCCCCATAGAAATATATACAATAAGAAGAATCTTTCAACACGCCTCCTATAGACTAGTTCTATAGTAGTTCTATAGACTAGTAAGAGTGCTGAACTCTGTATGATTAGAGGAAACTAAATACATTGTTGAGTGACATGTATTACTGCTATTAAACTTTCTTATGGTGGCTTATAACCCGGATATGTGTGGCATAGTAGGTGATATGATATCCAGAGTCGTGTAGCCAAAGAATATAATGCCAGTCAAAAATAGGAGGGCCCTGAACGGTAGTCAGTCAAAGGGAGCCAATGTCGTAAATATTCATACCAGAACATTAATTTATTTAGCTAGGAGTGAACCAGACAGCCAATAGTGTGAGTAGTGAAGTAAACAAGGAGAAACATAGCAAAGTGAAAGCTGAGTTGTTTCTATTGGCTATCTCTTGTCTGACTTCCGGGATGGGTCTGGCTTGGGTAGCCCAGTGAGTGCTCAAGGATTCCTTCCATCCAATACTACCCCCCCCCCCCCCCTCCCCCTAACGCGTAACAAACTCTAAGAATCGCCCCTAAATGGAAACATTAAAAAATTAAATTCCCGATTAAAGTAAGAACATCCAATAAATGTGCATAAGGAACATGATTTAATATTTATATACAAAATGCAGAACTCCAATGTATATAATATATTATATTATTCCGAAAAATGCTTTGAAACAAGAATTCATTTTGGTTTATGATAAATTTATTTGAATGAAAATGAACTTGTCCCAGTCGTATTGTGGCGCTTCTTGCAGGTTAAATTATTTGCGAACAACTGAAGTTCGACTTATATATCGATTACATTGGCAAAATTTTGGTTAAAAGGTTCGATTGATTTGGTTAAATAATTAATAATAAATAGCACAGCGCTGATTAAAGGAAATCATTGAGCTTCCGGAGTATTGGGCGTATTTGGAATATATATAATATATACATATTTTGAATCCTTGAACAGCTAGCTTTCCTCACTATAAGGTTGAAGAATAACTGCAGTACGACTGGTGTAATATTGCTGGATTCCATTTTTTTTAAACGCTTGTAGCTAAAGATTGAAAGCAAAAATAAAACTTCTGGCTCACCCAGTCAGTGGTCGGGAGGTGAAACTACATATCTCTGTTTCAAATTTCATGCAATCTCATTAAGACTTGTAGAAAAATTAGGGGTGGGGGTCCGTGTTACTGAATTACGACTCTTCTATATTCCAGAACATGGTGCACAAAGCTAACTCCAAGTTTGTGCTAAAATCTAATCAGAAACTCACGTTTTTAATTTTAGAATCGTTTAGAGAAGCAGCCAGTTTTCAACATAGTGCAGTAGGCCTACATTCAAGTAAAGCTTAAACAGACTCAAATAAAGGAAACGGTGAAGGTTTACATTTTTCAGATATTTCGGCCTTTAGTGGCGGACTGGATGACTGCGGACCGATCACCTTGTTCACAAAGACGAACCATGTGGTATACTGTAGTAGTAGGGCTTACATTATTCTTTGTAAATGGTTGAAGGTCTGAAGGACCATATTGTTCATATAAATTTTTATGTAAACTTCCCCCGCTGCGCTCGCTCGGTATATAAATAAACTCAAGTCATAACGCTTAAAAACTACATAACTATATAACTAATACTAATAACTATCTAACTACATAACTACATAAAAGGATGACTTTTATTGGTCGTTTATCGACTGCGATAGAAGTAAAGGAGAATGCGATCCCTATGATCCTAAAATATGCGATAAGCCGACAGAATCCGATCAATATACCGTCGATATCGGACGTCAACTCTACTATGCAACAACTAACGACAAGAAACTAAGATGCGATCGCGATTGGGTCATATTTTATAGACGTATCCCCAACACCAGTTTCACTGGCCTGTACAGTATAGGATTCGGAGATTCCAAAGGAAGTTACTTCCTGGGCCTGAGAAATATGCATGTTCTGACAGAGAATAGGGAATGTTTTATGAACACTGCTGGATTAACCTTAAGGCATATAAGGCACGTGCCTTAGGGCCAGCCGAAAATACGGGCCATTTTTTCTCAGCGAGTCATTCCTGTGAAAAATATATTTTTATCTGAAAAGTCTACATTTTATCTCACCAAAATTTGTAGAAAACAGAGCAAGAAAGTGCATCTTTCGACTACTATCTATTCCTAAATTTCTGATAGAAAGTGCAAAATTCTAGCTCAGTCGACCGACAGGTGCTGTGTTATTAGTTCGAGACCTGATGGCAGGGAAATAATATAACATGGGCAGTAAAACTTTAAAGTGTTAATTATGAACAATGGAGAATTTAATTGAATTTTTTTTCCATTTAATTTTAATTATTTGTCGTTATGCTCTTAAACTTTCTAGAACAACCACATAATTTGTTGTAGATAAAATAGTTGTTGATAAAGAAAAACGTGTCAGAAGTAACTTTTTCTCACTACTGTAATTTAATTTAACCGAAATTCAGATGTTCTGCCCTCGTGTATTGAATTTTGCATCGATGGCATTTTAGGTGCAATTCCTGCAAAACCTAAAACTCTCGGACAGCATAATTGAATTTGGGTAAATTAAAATTAGTGACAAAAAGTGCTTATTTCCGAGACCGTTCTCTTATCGAAGAATATTACTTTATCAGCAAGTCCAAATCTAGATCAGAAATATTACATCTTTGCACTACAGCACTAAGCCCACACCTTTTGTATGTTATATTTCTCAGCAAGTCCTGTAAAGATAAGAAGTACCCTGTGAAACCTACCCTACAGCAAATAAATAACACATTCCCACGATCCGATCAAAATTGCTAAATGCCTACAGGGGCCAGTCAGCCTTAAGGGGGCCAACTATAACCCCCACAGAAATGAAATTTTCGAAAATTTACACAATTTTTTGTAGTTTGATAGAAGGGCTTTCATAAGGTGATATCGGTTTTCAACATTGAATTATTTTTTTACCTCAAAACAGCTCTTTTCAACAACATAATATATTGCTGATATTTATGACTCTCTGTATAAAAAACCTTTTTATCAGTTTGTCAATTTTGACTTTTTTCATCACTAAATTCCCTACTACTATTTTATTTTTTACTCAATTGCCATCAAAAATATACCAAAATGTTCAGCAGCTTTAGGACTACTATCGTTGGTTTTGTAAAACATGGCCATTTGGATATTCTAGAACCGATTGTGTAACTGCTACACTTTGTCTATCACAAAATATTTGATTCCCAAAATATAGCCCAGATATACTACAGTAAAACCCCCATAAATTTTTCAAAAACTATAATTTTGTGCTAATAAAATTGTTTTAAAGTTTTCATAGAAGATAGCCTACATATCTAGGTCCATTTTACCAAAGTCTTGGGACCAAGAACTTCAATGCAGGTGGTATTACAGATCTTTAAACATGAGCTAATTTACATATACTGTAAATGCCTCACTAAAGTAACTTATTCACTTATTGAAGTACTTAGTACTTATTTGCACGCAGTCATCCAATGAAAATACTTTATATTTCCTTCGCAACAATTTCAGTTGTTTTTAGCAGCTTTTTCTTTTGAAAGGGTTTGCGGAAAAATATCAATTTTCGGGCCATTTTTTTGGAAATTACTAAAATGTGCCTTAGGGCCGCTAGAGGCTTAATCCGGCACTGTTTATGAAGATTGAATGTGGTACAGCGACGGTTTTATACAGAAACTTTACTGTGGGGGGTGGTGGTTACGGGAATCCTCTAAAGATTACAAGTTATTACAATGAGTCCAATACCGGTGTGTCTGCTAATGAAAGAAACTGCGATCTTTCTGTTTACAACAACAAGATGTTTGATTGGAACAAAGGATGGTGGCATGGCGGACTTCCCCCAAGTGAATGGGAAACAAAAACTGAAACTATTGAGATGAAGGTGAAATGCAAGAAAACAGTCGGGTGAAACATTCGAGATGAAACTGAAACACATAAAGTAACAAACTGTACAGTAGCGCAGTAGGTAACGTAACTAACATTATAATTATAATATACAACAAATTAATAATATCCTCTGAGTTACAATGAACAAATGAACGGCACTGCCGTAGGTCGTGTGGCCTCCGTTGGGAACGTCGGTTCCAGGAACCGCGGTTGGAATCCCATATAAAGGATAGATGGAACCCGTAGACCCAACGGGTAACCCATGGGTTACATCCAACCCGTAGACCCAACGGGTAACCCATGGGTTACATCCAACCCGTAGACCCAACGGGTAACCCATGGGTTACATCCAACCAGTAGACCCAGCGGGTAACCCGTTACATCCAACCAGTAGACCCAGCGGGTAACCCAAGGGCTACATCCAACCCGTAGACCCAACGGGTAACCCATGGGTTACATCCAACCAGTAGACCCAACGGGTAACCCATGGGTTACATCCAACCAGTAGACCCAACGGGTAACCCATGGGTTACATCCAACCCGTAGACCCAACGGGTAACCCATGGGTTACATCCAACCCGTAGACCCAACGGGTAACCCATGGGTTACATCCAACCAGTAGACCCAACGGGTAACCCGTTACATCCATCCCGTAGATCCATCGAGTACCTCATGGGTTACATCCAACCCGTAGACCCAACGGGTAACCCATGGGTTACATCCAACCCGTAGACCCAACGGGTAACCCATGGGTTACATCCAACCAGTAGACCCAACGGGTAACCCGTTACATCCATCCCGTAGATCCATCGAGTACCTCATGGGTTACATCCAACCCGTAGACCCAACGGGTAACCCATGGGTTACATCCAACCCGTAGACCCAACGGGTAACCCATGGGTTACATCCAACCAGTAGACCCAACGGGTAACCCATAGGTTTGATCCATAACGAAACACCCTCCGTCTGTTTAAACCTAAAGGGAAGATAAATTATCTAGTTTATAAATTAATTAAGAGTTTATTATTGTTTCAGTAAGAATAATATAATTCGGCTATATATATTATAGTACCGGTATTAATAATATGTTACTTACTATTATTAGTTACAGTATTATATTTAGTCTCTTTAACTTGAACTCAATAGGAAACAGATCGTAGCTAATCGTTTGAGGGACGTTCCCAGCAGCGACCGCAACGCTGGTTTCACATAGAACATCGTGATTCTTTTATTTAATCTGACAAAGACAATACAATGTATGTAAAGATTCAACTGTAACGTAACTGCAGGCCTATCAACTAGTCAACCTATGTGATACTAGAATAGAGAAAATAATACTGGTAACTACAGAACTGAACAGTTTGGTAAGCTGGTGTA
>JAUCBJ010005310.1:0-12875 GCA_032718475.1 Nemertoderma westbladi
ATGGTGGTAGGACGCGTAGTTCCCACTATATCTCGAATTTATTTCGATTCAACTGCTTCATTATTGTTGCTCATTCAAAGTCCTGTTTAAATTATGTAAATATTAAATTATTTCCGTTTCTAGCAATATTGCGTAGAAATATTTCTATGATCGGATTTAAGGATGTGAGCCTTGGAGTGTGTATAATACTCTCCTCTAAATTGATATACAATCGCCTCTTGTTTGTGTGCCAATCTTGTAAAAAGTAATAAGTTGTTAGACTTTGTGTATTATTATCCCTGATCTATAGCCCAAAGAAAACTTTACGTTTACTTAGCAAAAGCAACGGTATTTTACACTCCGTCCCGAAGTCAGTAATCTGATCACGGAACCACAGAGTAAATTATACAATTGTAAAATATTTCCACATTATTAATATAAATAATTTTACATTTGTGTCCGGATGTATCTGTTGGTAGATTACAGATATGAGGACATACTGTAGTACAGTAGAAGTGTAACGTAAGCTATCAGCGAACAACTGCAATGATACCAGGATGCAGGACCAACCTCCTCTCGGCTCTAGTATAATTAAAACTGATGGCTCATAATTCTGATTCGCCCCACATACGGTACAACTACATCTGTAGACTAATATCTGACTCATTTATAAAACGTTGAGTTCCTCCTGCCATTAATATTCTCCACAAAGAATTTCTTCCGCTCACTGAAGGCGGGTCTGTAGATCTCCGCTCCATAGTTGAATCGCTCGACCTCCGCACAATCTGTGAATCCGTTAATCTTCGCTCTAGAGTTGTTTCGGTTCGATCGATACCTCGTAAAAGAATTCCATCTGAAACAGTATGTCGGCGACTGCGCCGTAGGTTCCGCCTTCTACGCCATTCCTTAAAGCGGACCGTGGCGTAATACCCTGTCGCTAGGACCCCGTAAGCCGCAGTCGTGAACAGGGCGATCATGCAGGATCTATCGTCTAGGGCTCGGTAGAAACTGCAAGCGAACACAAATATCGTGAGAACCAGCGGTATTGTCGCGCCAAGCATACCAAGGGGGCTTCTAAACGCGGCGCGCATCGTAAATAGACGAATTTTAAGCATCACAAAGGCGCAAAGTTGCAGCGAGTAGGAAATACAAGCGGATATCGATGTTATGTTCCATAGAATTACTCCAATTGTATCGCCATCCGCTACAAAACTCAATATAAGTTTAAGGAAGAAAGTCGAACCGCAACTGGCAACCAGTGCCACCACCGGACAGCCTACGTGTTTGTCTACAGCGCTTAACGACTTCCATAGGATACCTTGTTCCCCGACGCTGTATAATAACTGGGTCGCGGTGCAGGTGGCTGCGTTGAGAGCCGTCAAGGAACCTATGAGCAGCAACCACCCGGCGTTGTTCCCATGGAGACTGTCAGAAAAAGCGGTCTTTATTGCGATGAGGGACGGGAACTCGGATTGTTCGAGTGAAGCCGCCCCAGGGTATATGGAAGACACTATAAAGGATGTGGTATAGGCTAGAATAGTTACTGTGAACAATGAAACCATGCACGAGTATTTTAAATTTCTCGCGTTACCTCTTGGTATAGTTTTCTCAGACATGAGAATAATAACTTCAATTCCAATGAAAAATCTCATTGCCGCAGGAAAACCTTCTATAATCTTCGAAAGGCCTTCCACATACTCAAAGGGCATTGGACAGCTATCCATACCATTCCAGTCGTATACACCCAATAGCATAGAACTGTTGCCGCAAGTTATGTTTTCAGGGCATTGGTATATGCAGGATGTAGTTGTCTCGTCTTCACAAACCATAGCAACATGGCAGTGGTCACCACAAACCCAGACGGAGTAATCGATACCTTTGGAAATCGCAGCGCAATAGACAACAGTCAGTAACATAACTGTTGCTATGGTAACGCCTACGTGGGTGTTGAGTTTTATTCTGACAGGGAGAGCGTTGAACACAGTGACTAGAAGCAATGACCCGAACCACCACAGAGGTGCGTATTTTGTTTGGTTTGAATCTGTTGCTTCTTCAATAAAGTAATTTATGGTCGTAGCTATTCCTCCCATCAGTGAAATAGCCTTCAATATCTCCACCATCGCAACTGCAAACCTAAATGATGGAAGAAAGTTATTAGATAACACCAACACCCTTAGGTACCTTGCGGGGATGCTATTAAATAAACAAAATTAAAACTAAACGGGTGAACAGTCGATAACATAGAATGCGAGGTATGACTGGCGGCTTGGTGGAAACAATTAAATTAAAATAGGTAAAGCAAAAAAACTATGTAATACAATACGGATGAGCAACCGATTAAATTTCTAGTGTGGCTATTGTTACATAGGTGGATACAATTGATTAAATTAAAATAAGTAAAAATGAATAAACAATATACAGTATAAACAAAAACTGATGAACAATTGATAAATTGCGAGATGTGGTTGGCTAGTTAGATGCAATTAAAATGAAATGAAATAAAATAAAAATGAATTAGAATAAAACCAAAGCGGTTGAATAATCGATAAAATTCATCAAATGAGATAAAGTGAATTGAGTTAAATTACAGTTACAAGAATAAAAAAGTACAGCAAGTCAACCAGTTGTTGGGGCGAGCCGAGTTAATGGAAGGTACGATAATTTGTTTACAAAGTAAATAAATTCAAAGCAGAATGCATTACCATAGCGATAGCGGTGGGGTAACTTTGTAGAGGGGAGGGCGGTGTAAGTTAATACCGGCGGTGATTACGAAATTGCTGCTCGCACGTAACAGTGTATTTCCGACACTACGCGAAGTGTTCCAGCAGGATAATTATTTATGGGTTGCTGGTCCCCAGGTTCTGGTCACCAGGTTCCGTTTGTGAGGCTTATGAGGGGCAGATAGGGTCTTCCGATATTCTTGGAAATTCTCCCGGGGCTTATTAAGTCGTTTGTGGAGGTGCTGCTCGGTTTGGCCGAGGTAGTACTTTTCATTTAACTTTAATCAACTATGTACGTACTAATTTTAAAATGTAAATTATTTATTTATAAATTTTCATGTATATAATATATATATAAAATAAATTTGTTTTATTTAGAGTCGTGCCTAAAGCCCTGTTCACATCCAACGGTGCGTGAGCGGTAAAATAGTCTGGCGGTATTGAGGCGGTGAGCCAGCGGTACACTACGGGTTTGAAAAAAAGTGTCTCTGTCGATATTGCACCAGTAACACCGCAGTTATTCTTCAAACATTAGTGATTTATTCCAAATATGTAAAAATATGTGAATTTGGTTGGGAAATAGCTGAGATATGGGCATTCGAATTTTGCATGTATTTGCTTCCGCTGCAGGCCATTTATTCTATTAATAAATACACAATGTTCTAGAATATTTTGTTTATCTCATAAGTAGCTTGGTAACAATGCAATGCCTACATGATAATACTAGTATATGGATATTCATACACAATCAAAATGTTCTAGAACATTGTGTATTTATTTAATAGAATAAATGATGGCCTGTAGTGGAAACTAATGCATGCAAAATTCGAATGCCCGTATCTCAGCTATTTCCCAACCAAATTCAAATATTTTTACATTTCTGGAATCCTTGCATGGTTAGATTTCTATTGGTAATTGAAGAATAACTGCGGTATAACTGGTGCAATATCGATGGAGACACCTTTTTCAAACGCTTGTTGCTAAATATTGAAAGCGAAAATAAAAATTCTGGCTCACCCACCACGGAGGAGGAGGGAGGTGAAACAATATCCCTGTTTCAAATTTAATGCAATCTCATTAAGATTTGTAGAAAAATTTGGGGTGGGGCAGGTTCCTGAATAACGACACAATATTCCAGGACATGGAGTGTGGTGGTGACACGGTAAAGCACTTAAGGGTTATACGAGTCTCTTGCGCTTTACCGTGCCACTGTTATTATGAAAACATACCACAGGGCATTGCAAAATACACAATAATGTAAAGTTACAACAATTCTAGAACACTAAATAAAAATTCAATGGTTTTGTTTTACCTCTATAACTCCCACTGTGAGCCAGGAGGGCGTCCTAAAACGATGCAGCCGGAATTTACTAGCTAAACGTGGAAATTTAAGGTAAATCGAAAAATCAAACATTTCGTGAAAATTTCAATTAATTTGAATTTATATTTTTGTTCCTCCAAAGCATGTTAACAATTTTATACACATACTGTAGTAGTGCCAAGTTTTGATAGGTAATTCATTGTGGGATGGTATGCTTAACCATAGCTAATTGGAAATATGAAACCTAAATTAAAATTCAATAGTTTTGTTTTATCTAGAATAAACCAATTCAAGAGTTTTGTTTTATCTAGAATAAACCAATTCAATAGTTTTGTTTCATCTAGAATAAACCAATTCAATAGTTTTGTTTTATCTAGAATAAACCAATTCAATAGTTTTGTTTTATCTAGAATACCAATTCAATAGTTTTGTTTTATCTAGAATAAACCAATTCAATAGTTTTGTTTTATCTAGAATAAACCAATTCAATAGTTTTGTTTTATCTAGAATAAACCAATTCAAAGGTTTTGTTTTATCTAGAATAAACCAATTCAAAAGTTTTGTTTTATCTAGAATAAACCAATTCAATAGTTTTGTTCTATCTAGAATACCAATTCAATAGTTTTGTTTTATCTAGAATAAACCAATTCAATAGTTTTGTTTTATCTAGAATAAACCAATTTAATAGTTTTGTTTTATCTAGAATAAACCACACATGTGAGCTATCTACAGTATATTAATTATTTATTATTTTACTTGTCAAACTATTACTATTTATTTTATGGTAACGTAGCACTGTCATTTGCATTTAAATATAAATGAATTATTATTATTTTCATACAAACAAAAATCGCTAAAAAAAAGTAGCAAAATGAGCAAAAAAAGAGAGCCCTTCCGTCGACTTTGCCTTTGATAGTAATGGTCAGTAAGGAACACCTCTTGGGATCTTTTCCTCTTATTTGGAAGTTCGGGGTGTATCATGTAATTGGCTGCTTTCTCTGAGCATTAACGAAAGGTCTGTTCAGTGTTCATACTCACAGAGACCCATATCTTCAGCCTCACTGACAGATGCATCATGTCTCTTGGCAAATGGTTGTTCCCAAAAAGTGAATTTTCCCTTCACAGTTATGTTCTTTAAGGCTCAGCAGATGATATCTGCACAGTCTTAGTTTATTTCGTTCTGCGCACAACAAACAAGACGATGGATTGTCGAGTTACTATAATTCTAGTGATTTGGGGTATGAGATAGTTCCGGGACTTGTGATCACTGTGGCATGACATCCTTACTCCTACATACAGTACAATACACCCAAGACTAAGACTGGTGTTCAGAGAAATTGCCCTTATTGAAAATTTACCTAATCCATTCGTGCCCTTAGAAGATCAGCAGCTTACAAATTGCTTAACAAAATATTTAATTTTTATTTTTAGTAGGTACGGTAAGTACTATATACAGTATGGTAGTTATTTTAGACCATAGATTAAAAAGACAAAATATAAATTATTACAAAAAGTCTATTTAACTTAGTAAAATATACCCTGTTCCATCGTTAGACTAACCCCCCTGTCCTCCCTAAGCACTCCCTAGCTGACAGATGTGGCGGAATGATTGAATCTGGTTTCATTGTCGCCAATTCCATCATACAAAGAAGTAAACAGCAGTGTATAATAGCCGCGACCGCGATGGACACAGTGTAAGATATAAACCCCGATCTGAGACCCGTCTAGAAATTTAATTATATTAATTAATAATATAAGTATATCAAAATAAGGTGTTCCAAACTAATAAATATCAAGTTGTTTTGTAACCAAAACGTAGGAGTGATATTTTGGCATGCAGCGTGCGCTAAAACGACGACTATTGATTTAGGCAATGGTACTGTTGTAGGTAATGTAGGTGTTTTTAAAATTTCCACTATCATCTCAATAATAAACAAGAGTTATTTCGGTTCGTATAATTTTATTTATTACCTATCGCGGCGAGTTAATATTTAGTAATTATAAGTTAATATTTCAAGGTTTTTATAAAATATATTCACCAACCTGCCACCCATCCACATGTATAGCCAGAGACAAACCAATCGCTAAAGAACAGAGGTGCCATATCCGTACAGTTTGATACATCACTTATTTATGGTATTATATTAATAAACGAATTCGACGGTATAATAATACTGACTAACAAAATGTGATTTATTACTTTTGTGATTATTGAACTTTAACTTTAATAATAAACTCAGGTGACTGGAAAAACGAATAATTCGCACCCATAGAACTACTGGTGGGTGTTTACAGACACGATTCGGCAACAAATAAATTAAAAATTGTAAAACTACCGCAACAAATGTAAATACTGAAAAATAACTGCAGTAGGCTACTCACATCGGAGAACCATAAACTTATTACAGTCCGTTATAATTGTAAGAAAATATTTAGTCAGTAGCAGCATATCGATTTAGGATTATACTAGAATAGTATAGTGATTATTGTCTATGTAGGGCCTACAGTACTTATAGGCCTGACATAAAAATAAACTATATGATTTTATGTACGAATATGTGTACTAGAATTATCTTGTATTATTCCGATTTCAAGAAGAACAGCAGCATTCAGTAAAATTAATGAGATCGTCTACTGTACATGTAAAACAGCCACAGCCATGTAAGTCTCTATCAATCAGGACAACCCATGGAATATCGATCCCCACAATCCATGTAATTGATTTAGACTTCGCCCCACCGCACAAAAATGTGTTACATCGTGACCAAAGAGCCAGAACAACACTCACCAAAAAATGTGGTTTCGAGAAAAATGCAAAAAACCTTCTCATTTCCCTCTATATGGATCCCGTCTCCTGATTTTTTCGACAGAGGTCTGGGAAGATACAATGACACATTTTATAATAGTGGCTAGCATTCAAAATGAATTTTGTTAATGAAAAAAACTGTTTTTTTCGTTATTTTCCAAAGAGGCAAAACAACACATACTGAAATTTAACATTAACTCTAGTCTGTGTGTGTTGTTTTACCTCTAGGATTTTATCACAGAAACATAAGAACTCACGTCATTCCTCGACTATTGAATGGTGTTTTTCCTTGCAAAGTATGATAGGGAAAAGTATGGTATGTGTTGTTTTACCTCTAACAGTTTTCAACTTCTATGTTGTGTGGGTTGTTCTGGTTTTCCATATCTCCTAAACGAACTGACATACAAGTCTAGGATTTTAACATAAGATGTAGAACGCCATCTTGAGTAATTTTGGTGAAAATTTTTTTTTTTGAAAAATTGTGGTATGTGTTGTTCTGGCTCTATGGTCACGACATATAGTTTTACACACCAAATATAGTGACTCACCCCTAGCTGTATATATTAATGACTCACCCCTAGCAGTATATATTAATGACTCACCCCTAGCAGTATATATTAATGACTCACCCCTAGCAGTATATATTAATGACTCACCCCTAGCAGTATATATTAATGACTCACCCCTAGCAGTATATATTAATGAAATCTTGAAATTTATATTACATCTGAATAATCTTACTTTATATTTTCATTTATAAGGGATGTAGGAGAATTCGGTCCCGGACAATTCGATCCCGGACAATTCGGTCCGGACAATTCGGTCCCGGACAATTCGGTCCCGGACAATTCGGTCCCGGACAATTCGCTCCCATTTCTTTAGTGTTTTGGAATAGAATTGTTCGGGACCGAATTGGAATTGTCCGGCACCGAATTGTCCGGGACCGAATTGTCCGGGACCGAATTGTCCTGGACTGAATTGTCCGGACCGAATTGTCCGGGACCGAATTGTCCGGACAGAATTGTCCGGGACGAATTGTCCGGGACCGAATTGTCCGGGACCGTAATTGTCCGGGACCGAATTGTCCGGGACCTAATTATCCGGGACCGAATTGTCCGGACCGAATTGTATGGGACCGAATTGTCTCAACCGAATTATCCGGGAATGAATTTTCAGAGACTGAATTGTCCGGGACGAATTGTCCGGGACGAAATGTCCGGGACGAACTGTCCGGATCGAATTGTCCGTGTCCGAATTGTCCGGACCGAATTGTCTCAACCGAATTGTCCGGGACCGAATTTTCCGGGACGAATTGTCCGAACCGAATTGTCCGGGACCGAATTGTCTCAACCGTATTGTCCGGGACCGAATTCTCCTGCTTCCATTTATAAGACTACAGTTACATTATTTAATTTAAGAAAACATTAAGCCTATTGAAAAAAACGTCACATATAAGAAGCCATTATCGAATGCCAGACAGAACTAATGACATTTATACTCATAGCCAATACTTAATATAATCTCTTATAACTTTATACAACTCTACAACTAAAACATGACAAATGTATTGAGATCTGCGGTGTAATTATTTATATATACAGTACAGTTGGCCTACAGAATTGAAACGTCATAATATAAAGTGCATGCAATCAACTGTATGCTAATTAGAAATGTTACGAGTTAGTTGCGGTAAGTTTTCCGAGCAATGAAGCTTATTGACATGGTCTGAGTAAAGTTCATTGCATTGTATTCCAGATGGCGTATCCTTTACTATACTTTCAGCTCAATTTAACAACATTATTTAATATCGGCAACATTTAGTAGTTTGTGCATACATGTTGGCATATTACTGAGTAACAGCATAATATATATTTAAGTTCTACCTAATTAAAGTCAGCAGTTTAAATACACCAGTTAACTACCCATTGATAGGCACCGCTAATGTAGGTAATATTAAATATTAATAAACTAGTGTGGGGCGAGCCACCGAGGCACTGAGCCGTTTCACAGTATATTACGTGCCAAAGCGAACTGGTCGGTCCGTCTTGCTCGACGTGTGAACGTCAATATCTTCGTCGTGGTATGTTGATAAGTTAAGTGAAAGTTTGAGAATTCTAAGAGGTGGCTTAAAAAAACACTGATTGTTCAGGCCTACATGAGTTTACATAGTTTCCATATCGCTCATTAACCTGCACTAAAACGGTGTGCTAGGGTACACTAGTTTCGTGCTAACTAGGCCTACACGACTTATTGTTTTTATTAAATTTTGTGGGCCGTTCGCAACCAACAATGTACAGCATCATTTCCTGTATAACCTCAGGCCCAGCTCACAACCTCGGTGAATATAAATATCCTCCCGTAGACTTGTTTATTTATAATCAGTATGTGTTATTAAATAATGGGTTTATTAGTCATTAATAAGACGCTCCAACCGTAAAAACATAATAATCTTATGAGCAGATTGGTTGTCAAATTGGCTCTTAAATAGCTATTTTGTACTTAATGTATCCTTAGATCCATTCTTACACCATAGCCGGATTTAGAGTGCATTTCTACTTATGTAGTCCATAGCATTGTTTGGCATCGCTCTATTGTTATTGTCGGCCATTTTATATAGAATGTTGCGGTGTTACTGATACTAAATGATACCGATTCTTTATCACACGTTAGCACATAATACATTTCGGGTTATTGTTGTTTAATATTAAGAAAGTACGTGAGTCATAGTGTTAGTGTAATTGCCTTATGATTGCATTCCTTGGTCTTGTAATTGCAAACCCAGAGGGAGAGGACTTACGATGAACTGATAAACAATTAATAAACAATTAATGTTTCTTTGTATGCTGACCTCGCCCACAGCTACCACTGCGTCACCGTAGCTACAGAATCCATCGGGCCTATTGGCTATTAAGGTTCAACATTCCTTAAAGAAATTGGGCGTAAAATATCACAGACTTCAAGTGAACCACGCGACACTTAATTCCTCTTCCAACGCCTTTCTTTGTACTGTACATACAATGCAACGTCATCCTGGGACCCCCCCCCCCCCCCCCCCCCCCACCTACCCCCACAAGTCAGTCTAGATAAAGGTTCCTCTTTATGTAACTCTAGCCACTTTCCAAACTCCATCAGAAACACCTTTACATTGTCTCTCTGCTCCGCCCCTCCCCGTTTGTCATTTTTTACTACTTTACTTACAGTTTTTTTCATCGTTACATCAACCTGTGAATAATGGTTTTTAGTTACCTAGTGCCAGCTACACGGTACGTTATTAGTACCTAGTGCCAGCTGCACGGTACGTTATTAGTACCTAGTGCCCAGCTACACGGTACATTATTAATACCTAGTGACAGCTACACGGTACGTTATAAGTACCTAGTGCGAGCTACACGGTACGTTATAAGTACCTAGTGCCAGCTACACTATAAGTTATTAGTAACTAGTGCCAGCTACACGGTACGTTATTAGTACCTTGTGCCAGCTACACGGTACGTTATTAGTACCTAGTGACAGCTACACGGTACGTTATAAGTACCTAGTGCCAGCTACACTATAAGTTATTATAGTACCTAGTGCGAGCTACACGGTACGTTATAAGTACCTAGTGCCAGCTACACTATAAGTTATTAGTACCTAGTGCCAGCTACACGGTACGTTATTAGTACCTAGTGACAGCTACACGGTACGTTATTAGTACCTAGTGCCATCTACACGGTACGTTATTAGTACCTAGTGCCAGCTACACGGTACGTTATTAGTACTTAGTACCTAGTGCCAGCTACACGGTACGTTATTAGTACCTAGTGACAGCTACACGGTACCTTATAAGTACCTAGTGCCAGCTACACGGTACGTTATTAGTACCTAGTGCCCAGCTACACGGTACATTATTTGTACCTAGTGCCAGCTACACGGTACGTTATTAGTACCTAGTGCCAGCTACACGGTACGTTATTAGTACCTAGTGACAGCTACACGGTACGTTATTAGTACCTAGTGCCATCTACACGGTACGTTATTAGTACCTAGTGCCAGCTACACGGTACGTTATTAGTACTTAGTACCTAGTGCCAGCTACACGGTACGTTATTAGTACCTAGTGACAGCTACACGGTACCTTATAAGTACCTAGTGCCAGCTACACGGTACGTTATTAGTACCTAGTGCCCAGCTACACGGTACATTATTTGTACCTAGTGCCAGCTACACGGTACGTTATTAGTACCTAGTGACAGCTACACGGTACGTTATTAGTACCTAGTGCCAGCTACACGGTACGTTATTAGTACCTAGTGACAGCTACACGGTACGTTATTAGTACCTAGTGCCAGCTACACTGTAAGTTATTATAGTACCTAGTGCCAGCTAACGGTACGTTATTAGTACATAGTTCCAGCTACACGGTACGTTATTAGTACTTAGTGCCAGCTACACTATAAGTTATTAGTACCTAGTGCCAGCTACACGGTACGTTATTAGTATCTAGTGCCAGCTACACTATAAGTTATTAGTACCCAGTGCCAGCTACACGGTACGTTATTAGTACTTAGTACATAGTGCCAGCTACGCGGTACGTTATTAGTACCTAGTGCCAGCTACACGGTACGTTATTAGTACTTAGTGCCAGCTACAAGGTACGTTGTTAGTACCTAGTGCCAGCTACACGGTACGTTATTAGTACCTAGTGCCAGCTACACGGTACGTTATTAGTACCTAGTGACAGCTACACGGTACGTTATTAGTACTTAGTGCCAGATACAAGGTACGTTGTTAGTACCTAGTGCCAGCTACACGGTACGTTATTAGTACCTAGTGCCAGCTACACGGTACGTTATTACTCAATGAATCGTTTTAATTGGCGTGCAAGCTAAATGACTGTTAGTTACACAGTGTGTTGGCTACTATTGATTGCACTGTACTCTCAATTAATAATAATTGTTTTATTTTGAAATCTTTGTGCCAACATTAATACTGTGGAGGCTGTTTTTTATTTTTATTTTAATCTTTATTCCGCACCAGGAGGCACATAGCTACAGAACAACATACCAAATACCTACCATATTACAGTATGCAGTAGGCCTACGTACAGCACAAAATATACACATTTATATGATAATACTAAAAAATAATAATAAGTCTTAAAAGTGACGGTTTCACGAAACGAAAAACCGTGAGAAATGGTCTGCAAGCAGAGTAAATGGTTCGCACCAAATCATTCTGAGATTCACTGACCCGTTTAAAAAGGCTGTGTACAGATCTGCTGTGAATATGACACAGCATTGGCAGATTTAATGTGCCGAATGAGAGTGAGATACTGGTCGGTTCATCGCCAATAAGGCGAGAGATATTAAATAAAATACGAGCGCAATTGTTATACGCAACTTGTATTTTATCGTATACACGTTGAGAATAATTTGAACGGGTCCACAGACTGTTACCATATATAGGAGTACAAAATGCACGAAATAAGGAAGTCTTAACAGCGGCGGAGGCATTGCCAAACTTCCTAACAAGGGTATTCGCTCTAGCATACAATGAATGCATTTGATTAATGATGTCACAATCGTCATAAGTTGATGACGTAATAATATGTCCGAGATAGTTGAAAGAATCCACTATAGGAATATATGCTCCATATAATGTAATTTTAGTGCAACTCGTTAGAGAGAATGATTTCGGAATGAAGTACACACATTTAGTTTTCTTCACATTAATAATAATGGAGTTATTGTTAGCATAACTAACCGCTATGTAAACCAATTTCTGTAAGCCGACAATTGAGTTTGACAACAAACACAGATCGTCTGCATACAGTAAATGGTTTATTCTAGTGGATCCAATCATACAGCCTACCCCGCTTGCATTAAAGATAATACTGAGGTCATCGACGTAGATATTATAGAATATCGGAGAAAGAATTCTCCCCTGTCCAGTGGTTGCCATTGGTTACATTGAATGAGGTAGAGAGCACACCGTCCCAGCATACCTGCAGTACGGAAGCCCATAGCGGCCAGGACACAAACATTAATGTGGGACACAAACATTAATG
>JAUCBJ010005311.1:0-18778 GCA_032718475.1 Nemertoderma westbladi
AATTTTTATTTTCGCTTTCATTTTTTAGCTACAAGCGTTTGAAAAAAGTGTCTCCGTCGATTCGATATTGCACCAGTTACACCGCAGTTATTCTTCAACCTTATATTGATTTTTAGGTATTGATGGAAAGCTGACCATGTAAGGATTTGAAATATGTAAAAACATTTGAATTTCGTCGGAAATAGCTGAGATATGGGCATTCGAATGTTGCATGTATTCGCTTCCACAGCAGGCCAATAATTCTATTAAATAAATACACAATGTTCTAGAACATTTTGATTATGTATGAATATCCATATACTAGTATTATCATGTAGGCATTGCATTGTTGCCAAGCTACATATGAGATAAACAAAATGTTCTAGTACATTGTGTATATATTTAATAGAATAAATGGCCTGCAGCGGAATCAAATACATGCAAAATTCGAATGCCCATATCTCAGCCACGAGGCTGAGAAGTAAAGCCACGAGGATCAGAACACTGTAAAGTACTTTGCAACAAGTATCTATGTAGTTTTATTTGCAACAAGTATGTATGTAGTTTTATTTGCAACACGTATGTATGTCGTTTTATTTCAAAATTGTAACATTACGAAATGATTGTATATATATTATACAGTAAGTGATAGAAACTGCACAAATTATATTAGTTGATGTATAAATAAATGTAAAAATGACACAAATTAGGTTATAAATAAGTTACGTCTTATATTTATGGTGGCGTGTGGAGCCATGTTATAATAATATAGCTAGGCCCTACTGGTTATTAATAGCTATACCCCGCCTACCGGTAGGTATTGCAGTAGGCCTATCTGGCTGTCAGGCAAATTTCCACCTATTGTTTACGTGGTAGCCATTGACGCCGTAACTTTACAGCTCGCCGTTATTGGTACTACATAAACATGGGACATTACAACACCCACTACAATACTAATTGTTCAGGCCAATAATGCTGTAATGTCCTTTAATATAAGGTTGTAAAGTGCTAAATAACAACTCGCTGTTAATACTAACGGCGTTGAGTATTGTTACAATTTTGGAATAAAATATTTTTACATATTTGGAATCCTTGCACGGTCAGCTTTCCAATAATGGCCTGATAACTTTATAGAAGTAAAAGTGTCTGAGTCTGTACTCCCAGATATTCCCATTGGTGATATCTCCTTTGCACCGAACAACAAGAGTCCCACAAGAAATGAAAACAAATAAGTTGGTGCCAGTTCCCAAGAAGGGCAACCTAACACTCTATGGTTCTTTTCGGGAATCTCATTGATCTCGATTGCTGCAAAGCTATACAATAGAATTCTATTAAATCGCATCAGGGATCCCATTGAGAGACTGCTCCGTGGAAATCAGAATGGGTTCCGTAAAGGTCGTGGTACCGTGGAGCCAATTTTGGCACTTAGAAGGATAATTGAAGAGTTATCAAAAAAGAAATACAGGCATCTGGCTGTTATCTTTGTTGACTTCTTCAAGGCCTTTGATTCAGTCTCTCGCTCACGTATGTTCAGCATACTTTCATTATATGGGATTCCTGATGAAATTATTGCAGCAATCAGATCAGTATACGATGGTTCGATAACATTTGTGTCTACTGTTGACGGTGACACAGAACCATTTGAAGTGTTATGGGGCGTCCTCCAGGGAGACACGTTCGTGGGGCCTTCGCGCAGCACGAGGCCCAGTTATGAGATACAAATTAAAATTGTGCGACTGTATCACAAAATCAGGTTATGAGATATTAACCCACACCACCAATTAATCAAAGAAAGGGGGACAGTACGTGTTCACCCCTTTTAATCTGCACACCCCCCCCCCTCCCCCCACCCACCAATACATAACGGCGACATCTACCACCCACGGAAGGGTAGCACGAACTTATTTCCAATCGCACGTTAAATATGCAAAGCCAGGTGGTTTATAGGAATATAATAAACGCAGTACTCGTTTTCATTATAAGCCTCTTTGCGTTCGTCCTGTTTTGTATTTAAATATATTTCTTAAACGCAGGCTAGGACGATCTTTATAATAATAATAACTAGGGATGCGATCAATATGTGAAGCCAGGTGGTTTATATAACAATTTAGTCAACGCAGTACTCGTCTTCATTATATGCCTCGTTGCGCTCGTCGCTTGTCCTGTTTTGTCATAAAATATTTTTCCTAAACGCAGACTGACGATCTTTATACAGTTACTAGAAAGCCAGTGGCCCTTCGGGCCACGGCTTTCTAGTTCACAAGCCTATTCACCATTCCAAACATTAATTAATTAATTAACTTAACAAAACTTCATATGATTGAGAGTGTTCTCTCAAACAAAAGGACTGATGCTGTTTTACTTTTCAGATATCTACCTCTGACAATTATCAGCGTAAAAGCATTTTTAATAAATAAATGTGAGAATGTTTTTACTTTTCAGATTCAGATTTTTCGCACCCTAGCAGTAGACTGGAAATCCACAGACTGGTTAGCGTCCTCCCCATACAAACGGCCTATGGTCAAGCATGCCTTTCCCAAGTATAAGCAAAAAAGCATTAGAAACAACGAAATGGGAGAAGGATTTCACTTGAGACATTTCACCCTCTAGCGGCAGACTGAGAAATTGCAGATTGGTCAGAGTTTTCCACAAACACGCAGTCTATGGTGTAGTAGACCTCTGACAAGTATCAGCCTAAAAGCATTAGAAACAACGAAACGGGATAAGGTTTTCACTTTCAGACACTTCGCCCCCTAGCGGCCGAATGGAGAACTGCAGTTTGTTAGGCGTCTTACCTAGACACACACCCTATGGTGTACTACACATCTGGCAAGTGTCAGCCTGAAATCATATTAATAACGAAATGGGATAAGGTTTTCACTTTCAGACATTTGGCCCCCAAGCGGTAGACTGGATAAATGCAGACTGGTTCTAGCTCCTCCCCAAACACACAGTCTATGGTGTAGTAGACCTCTGCCAAGTATCAGCAAAAAGGCATTATAAACAATGAAATGCATAAAGGTTTTCACTTTCAGACATTGCGCCCCCTAGCGGCAGACAGAGCTATTGCAGATTGGTCTTAGTTCTCCACAAACACGCAGTCTTTGATGTAGTAGACCTCTGACAAGTATCAACCTAAAAACATTATAAACATCAAAATGGGATAAGGTTTTCACGTTCAGACATTTCGCCCCCTAGCGGCCGAATAGAGAACTGCAGGTTGTTCGGCGTCCTCTCCAGACACACACCCTATGGTGTAATACACATCTGCCAAGTGTCAGCCTAAAAGCATTATTAATAACGAAATGGGATAAGGTTTTCACTTTCAGACATTTGGCCCGCTAGCGGTAGACTGGAGAATTGCAGACTGGTTCTAGCTCCTCCCCAAACACGCAGTCTTGGTGTAGTAGACCTCTGCCAAGTATCAGCAAAAAAGCAGTATAAACAACGAAATGGGTGAAGGTTTTCACTTTCAGACATTGCGCCCCCTACCGGCAGACAGAGGAATTTTAGATTATTCAGAGTTCTCTACAAACACGCAGTCTATGGTGTAGTCGACTTCTGCCAAGTATCAGCAAAAAAGCATTATAAACAACGAAATGCGATAAGGTTTTCACTTTCAGATATTTCTCCCCCTAGCGGCAGACTGGGGAATTGCAGATTGGTCAGCATCCTCCGAAAACACACAGCCTATAGTGTAGTAGACCTCTGCCACGTATCAGTTTAAAGGCATTAATAATAACGAAATGGGAGCAGGTTTTCAGTTTCCCACATTTCGCCCCCTAGCGGCAGACTGGAGAACTGCAGATTGATCAGTGTCTTCCCAAATACACAGTCTATGGTCAAGAACGTATCTGCAAAGTATCATTTAGAACAGATTGAGTCTGTTGGTGCAACCGCTGTTATAGTGTTTCCTGCTGGTTGACAAATTTGGCTGAAAATGGTTATGGAATAATAGCCCAATTTGACCACAAATACGCATTCACACATAAATGATGCATAAAATTCGCCTCGATATAACGACGTTTCGCGTCCATGTGCTCGGGACAGTCTGCATCACGTAGATGCGCATCAAAAAGTAGCATAATAGTCGAGACCCAACATGTAGAGTGACAGAATGAACTGCTAGGCCTACTGCGCTACCGGTACCAAATTCACGAAATCTGCATTCACGCAAACAAACGCGTAAAATAAGACTCGAGATAGCGACAGTGCACGTGCTCGTGACGAGAGCTTTCGTTCGATGTATCGCGAGCTCAGATTGGTGCTTGTGTGTAGAAACGTATAGCTTGGACAGACAAACAAACAAACAGACAGACAGACAGACAGACACATGATATTTATATATATAGACTAGAAAGCCAGTGGCCCTTCGGGCCACGGCTTTCTAGTTCACAAGCCTATTCACCATTCCAAACATTAATTAATTAATTAACTTAACAAAACTTCATATGATTGAGAGTGTTCTCTCAAACAAAAGGACTGATGCTGTTTTACTTTTCAGATATCTACACTGTTCAACGTCCTTCACATAGATGCAGCCTTATGATGTAGTACAGTAGACCTCTGAATCTGCGTAAAAGATTTTTAATAAATAAATGTGAGAATGTTTTTACTTTTCAGATTCAGATTTTTCGCACCCTAGCAGTAGACTGGAAATCCACAGACTGGTTAGCGTCCTCCCCATACAAACAGCCTATGGTCAAGCATGCCTTTCCCAAGTATAAGCAAAAAAGCATTAGAAACAACGAAATGGGAGAAGGATTTCACTTGAGACATTTCACCCTCTAGCGGCAGACTGAGAAATTGCAGATTGGTCAGAGTTTTCCACAAACACGCAGTCTATGGTGTAGTAGACCTCTGACAAGTATCAGCCTAAAAGCATTAGAAACAACGAAACGGGATAAGGCTTTCACTTTCAGACACTTCGCCCCCTAGCGGCCGAATGGAGAACTGCAGTTTGTTAGACGTCTTACCTAGACACACACCCTATGGTGTACTACACATCTGGCAAGTGTCAGCCTGAAATCATATTAATAACGAAATGGGATAAGGTTTTCACTTTCAGACATTTGGCCCCAAGCGGTAGACTGGATAAATGCAGACTGGTTCTAGCTCCTCCCCAAACACACAGTCTATGGTGTAGTAGACCTCTGCCAAGTATCAGTAAAAAAGCATTATAAACAATGAAATGCATAAAGGTTTTCACTTTCAGACATTGCGCCCCCTAGCGGCAGACAGAGCTATTGCAGATTGGTCTTAGTTCTCCACAAACACGCAGTCTTTGATGTAGTAGACCTCTGACAAGTATCAGCCTAAAAACATTATAAACATCAAAATGGGATAAGGTTTTCACGTTCAGACATTTCGCCCCCTAGCGGCCGAATAGAGAACTGCAGGTTGTTCGGCGTCCTCTCCAGACACACACCCTATGGTGTAATACACATCTGCCAAGTGTCAGCCTAAAAGCATTATTAATAACGAAATGGGATAAGGTTTTCACTTTCAGACATTTGGTTCTAGCTCCTCCCCAAACACGCAGTCTTGGTGTAGTAGACCTCTGCCAACTATCAGCAAAAAAGCAGTATAAACAACGAAATGGGTGAAGGTTTTCACTTTCAGACATTGCGCCCCCTACCGGCAGACAGAGGAATTTTAGATTATTCAGAGTTCTCTACAAACACGCAGTCTATGGTGTAGTCGACTTCTGCCAAGTATCAGCAAAAAAGCATTATAAACAACGAAATGCGATAAGGTTTTCACTTTCAGATATTTCTCCCCCTAGCGGCAGACTGGGGAATTGCAGATTGGTCAGCATCCTCCGAAAACACACAGCCTATAGTGTAGTAGACCTCTGCCACGTATCAGTTTAAAGGCATTAATAATAACGAAATGGGAGCGGTTTTCAGTTTCCCACATTTCGCCCCCTAGCGGCAGACTGGAGAACTGCAGATTGATCAGTGTCTTCCCAAACACACAGTCTATGGTCAAGAACGTATCTGCAAAGTATCATTTAGAACAGATTGAGTCTGTTGGTGCAACCGCTGTTATAGAGTTTCCTGCTGGTTGACAAATTTGGCTGAAAATGGTTATGGAATAATAGCCCAATTTGACCACAAATACGCATTCACACATAAATGATGCATAAAATTCGCCTCGATATAACGACGTTTCGCGTCCATGTGCTCGGGGCAGTCTGCATCACGTAGATGCGCATCAAAAAGTAGCATAATAGTCGAGACCCAACATGTAGAGTGACAGAATGAACTGCTAGGCCTACTGCGCTACCGGTACCAAATTCACGAAATCTGCATTCACGCAAACAAACGCGTAAAATAAGACTCGAGATAGCGACAGTGCACGTGCTCGTGACGAGAGCTTTCGTTCGATGTATCGCGAGCTCAGATTGGTGCTTGTGTGTAGAAACGTATAGCTTGGACAGACAAACAAACAAACAGACAGACAGACAGACAGACAGACACATGATATTTATATATATAGATAACTATGCGAAGTTTCGAAACTGTGCGAGTAACTGTTGATACATCTATGTGGAGATGTGTGATATGTGGAGATGTGTGATACAACGCCAACGCATCTTATGCCGATGTAGTAATATGGGTATTGAAATAATATTAAATCAATGTACACTCTTAAAGCTGCAGCGAAAAAATGTAGCTAATTTCCTAGGTTACATATAAAATAATAATATTATTTTTAAGAACATTAATTTTACTACTTTGCAAAAATTCAATTAAAAAATAACCAGACATATACATTGTGGAATAAACTATTTCAGAAGCCTACACAACAGCCATGCCATGGATTGTATTTATGTTATTATATCTGTCATTTACCTGAGATAGCAATACAACACTTATAGTAGAGTCAATACAGGAAGGATGTTGGGATGTTGGATTTCAAGAATGATGTCTGGGCTGGAATAGCAATACTGGTTGCCTATTACAGTACAATTCCTCTCTAGTTAGTCTACAGCCACAACTCCAAGCCAGCTAGCTCCACACCAGCAGAGACTTGACCAATAATCATTCCCAGCAAATAGCTGCCTTACACACACATCCTTCCATTGTACCAGCATGTTAGCCAATAAATGAGCAGTATTTAATGAGAATCAATTTTTTATGACGTTTTAATTACTTTAGATCAATTAAAGACACAATTAATAAAGCAAATCACTTGAACTAATTAAAAACTATAATAGAATGGCGTATGTGGATTACATCTGTATAATTTTTAAGTATAATTATTTAAATCTTATACTGTAAAACAATTAATTTCCTTTAAAAGGCAGGTTGAAAATGGTGTTTTTACCGTAATCAACTTAATTAACTAATTAACTGATATTATCTTAGCTTCTCGAAGGCCACACGGAAATTCTACTTGGAAAATTTCTAAACTTTTGCCAAACAACATGTGTACCAAGTTTGGATAGATTTCATCAAAGATTGGCTGAGTTATTAACGTTTAAAATTGGACGCGACAGAACGACAGAACGACAGAACGACAGAACGACAGGTTGATTAATGGTACCACTACGCTAAGGCTCACTCACTTCGTGGCTCGCCCCACACACTTGCACCATTCTTGTTCATAATTGTTGTTGACTATGTTCTACGCATGTCCTTAGATCATCATAATGATGATGGGGCGATGATAACTCCACCTACTGGCTCCAGAAGTCGAGGAAATCCTGCCAAGTACCTAACTGATCTAGACTTTGCTGATGACTTAGGAGTACTCTCAGAATCACTAGAGGGAGCCCAACGGCTCCTCAGCTCATTAGACCTGCTTCTAGTGCGCTAGATGCTGCTTCTAGTGTTGGTCTTTTTATTAAATCCAGAAAGACCAAAATTTTGACAGTTAACTTTGAAAGTCCTCAGCAAGTCTCTGATCGGCTGAGCAGAAGCTCAAAAGATGGTATGCTTGAGCATGTGGATGACTTCTGTTACCTGGGATCATGGATCCGGAAGTCAGGTGAGGACCTTCGAATACGTAAGGGAAAGGCATGGGCAGCCTTGAATAGGCTTTCCAGGATTTGAAAGTCACCGAGAATTAATCGGAAACTTAAGGTCCGATTATTTAGAGCAGCAGTAGTTCCAGTACTAAGTTTAAGTTTAAGTTTTATCTCTTTTATTCATTAAAACTCATAGTTATGATAAATAACACATGAGGCAGTCTACATTAAGAGTAGACTGATAATCAAAACGAATAAGCGTCGTAGGGCCAAGGTGTTGCTTCGCAGCACCTTGACCCACCCACCCAACCAACATGGACCAACCAACCACCCAACATGGACTCCTCTATGGGAGTCCATGCTGGGCTCTAACTGCTGAGGACACCAAATCTCTGGATTTATATATAGGAAGGGATCTAGGGGTCTTTACCTCGAATGATAAGTTTATTTTACCGAAAATAACTTATCTTTTATTGGCGCAATTGTAGGACTAATCCCATCACATGGGTACTTTTTAACCGGGTAGTGTACAAATTTAGCAAGAAGATTTAACAACAAGAGTCCCACAAGAAATGAAAACAAATAAGTTGGTGCCAGTTCCCAAGAAGGGCAACCTAACACTCTATGGTTCTTTTCGGGGAATCTCATTGATCTCGATTGCTGCAAAGCTATACAATAGAATTCTATTAAATCGCATCAGGGATCCCATTGAGAGACTGCTCCGTGGAAATCAGAATGGGTTCCGTAAAGGTCGTGGGACCATGGAGCCCATTTTGGCACTTAGAAGGATAATTGAAGAGTTATCAAAAAAGAAAGACAGGCATCTGGCTGTTATCTTTGTTGACTTCTTCAAGGCCTTTGATTCAGTCTCACTTCTGGGCTCTAACTGCTGATGACACCAAATCTCTGGATGGCACATTCACAAGAATGCTACGCCGGGTTAATTGTGTCAAATACAATGCACACATCTCCAACCAGACACTATATAACATTGGAGGTGTCTCATTGGTTCCCCCAAGCTTGACACTAGAACAAAGTCGCATCCGCTTTGCAGGACATTGCTTTCGCCGTAAAAACCAGCCAGTGCATAATCTTGTGCTTTGGCAGCCTCATCGAGTGAATAAGCATGGTGGACAGCCCATGACTTTCTTGAGACGCATCTTTAAAGGACACTGGCCTTGAAGATGCGGATGATCTAGCAAATGTCATGGGTGATAGGGAGTTGTGGCGGTGCAATTTTGTTGACAAGCCGGCACAGCATTCTTAAAAATGCAGCTGCAATGCAGCATGCCGATCCTAGTATGCAACGATTATACACCTCCGAATGAACAATCACCGCTCTAATATACGTAACCCCCCATGGTATCACACACACGTTGATGAAGTTGTAACACTACACGATGCACTCTTACTTAAGCACTTCGATACTTGTACACTTGATAATTTCAGCGTCACTGCCACTTTACACTGCAGAGATGACACATTCCGTCTTGCTTATGAAATCTGGTATATTAACACTTTACGTCCCCCACTAAATAAAGTTCTACCGCCAATATAATTCCTGAACTAAACTGGCACTAAAGGTACTGAACTAAATGATATGACGTTCATTATGTATCCTAAACTATGTGCGCCACTATCTGAATAACTTATTTGGATAACGTTTGAGCATTTATTTAATTATTTAAATGTTCATGTAATTATTTTTATTATGTGGTTGTCTACGGAGAAGCGAGACCACGAGTCTAACAGAATAACTTATCAAATATACTTACTTACTTACAAGACCTACTAAACATACACTACTGTGTAGATTAGAACATTAAGGACGTCGTGCCTACCAAAAGCGTCGTGCGCTTATTATAGTGATTACCTTTTTATTAATATTTATTTTAGGGTCTGCTCAGGTAGTTCCCGTTTTTTCGCCGACACCAGAAGGTGAGTATTTCTATATCACATCGAAATAGTATCAAATTAAATAAGCCTAAATATTTCCCTTAATTGCTATCAGACGCAGATGAACGTCTTTGCATTCGAAGATGTGCTTATAGCTGCTACTAAATATTAAAAAAACATCGCCTTAATGAAACACAATGTGAAGAAATTCCGGTGTCTGACTACGGGGCCGAGTAGATAGACCATGTACGAAGGCAAACTCTGTATTTTATATCTGCACAGCATTAAATACCTGCAATAATTATTGTTGGTCGTTGGTACCGGATTAAATCATCTTATCTACTAAATAAGTTCCATCTACTATATTTTTCGAACGAAATATGATCCTATCGTTAACCTTTTATTAATAGTTTTATTGATAACTTTTAATGACATTTAATTTACAACCTTTTTATGATGATATTTATTCGCGTAGGAGGAAACACATCATCGTACTTCCGGAACGTTATCATAGTTATTGGGGCGTTGGGAGGAACCTTTGTCATTGTTATACTCGCTGTTCTTATTCCATGTAAGTTTCTCACTCTTTCTAGGTTCCTAATTCAATTCTATGTAAGTTTCTCATTCTATGTACGGTTAAGTTCAAAACAACTTTCTCATTCTGTCAAAGTTGTAAAAGAGTGTCTCGTCAAAATGGCCCTATCTACGCAACATATAACTAAATGCAGTATGAATGGATAATTTCTACATGTTAACATTTATATTTCAGATTATAAGAAGAAAAAGTTATCCTTGATTTACAATGCGAACAATGGTTCTCGTTCTGGAATCGAAATGTCCCACATTGGTGAACTTCCTAACTCGAGTACCATAGAAAGCAATATGATTTACTGTTCAGAGTGAGTACCAGAGAAAGCAATATGATTTACTGTTCAGAGTGAGTACCACAGAATGCAATTTGATTTACTGTTCAGAGTGAGTACCTCAGAATGCAAGATGATGTACTGTTCAGAGTGAGTACCAGAGAAAGCAATATGATTTACTGTTCAGAGTGATTACCAGCGAAAGCAATATGATTTACTGTTCAGAGTGAGTACCACAGAAAGCTAGATGATTCAGAGTGAGTACCAGAGAAAGCAATATGATTTACTGTTCAGAGTGATTACCAGAGAAAGCAATATGATTTACTGTTCAGAGTGAGTACCACAGAAAGCAATATGATTTACTGTTCAGAGTGAGTACCAGAGAAAGCAATATGATTTACTGTTCAGAGTGAGTACCACAGAATGCAATTTGATTTACTGTTCAGAGTGGGTACCACAGAAAGCAATATGATTTACTGTTCAGAGTGAGTACCTCAGAATGCAAGATGATGTACTGCTCAGAGTGAGTACCAGAGAAAGCAATATGATTTACTGTTCAGAGTGATTACCAGAGAAAGCAATATGATTTACTGTTCAGAGTGAGTACCACAGAAAGCAAGATGATGTACTGTTCAGAGTGAGTACCAGAGAAAGCAATATGATTTACTGTTCAGAGTGATTACCAGAGAAAGCAATATGATTTACTGTTCAGAGTGAGTACCACAGAAAGCAATATGATTTACTGTTCAGAGTGAGTACCAGAGAAAGCAATATGATTTACTGTTCAGAGTGAGTACCACAGAATGCAATTTGATTTACTGTTCAGAGTGAGTACCTCAGAATGCAAGATGATGTACTGTTCAGAGTGAGTACCAGAGAAAGCAATATGATTTACTGTTCAGAGTGATTACCAGAGAAAGCAATATGATTTACTGTTCAGAGTGAGTACCACAGAAAGCAATATGATTTACTGTTCAGAGTGAGTACCAGAGAAAGCAATATGATTTACTGTTCAGAGTGAGTACCACAGAAAGCAATATGATTTACTGTTTTGAGTGAGTACCACAGAAACCAATATTATATACTGTTCAGTGTGAGTGTCATAGAAGGCAATATGGTTTACTGTTTAGAGTGAGTACCACAGAAACCAATATTATATACTGTTCAGTGTGAGTGTCATAGAAGGCAATATGGTTTACTGTTTAGAGTGAGTACCACAGAAACCAATATTCTATACTGTTCAGTGTGAGTGTCATAGAAGGCAATATGGTTTACTGTTTAGAGTGAGTACCACAGAAACCAATATTATATACTGTTCAGTGTGAGTGTCATAGAAGGCAATATGGTTTACTGTTCAGAGTTAGTACCACAGAAAGAAATATGATTTACTGTTTAGAGTGAGTACCACAGAAACCAATATTATATACTGTTCAGTGTGAGTGTCATAGAAGGCAATATGGTTTACTGTTTAGAGTGAGTACCACAGAAACCAATATTATATACTGTTCAGTGTGAGTGTCATAGAAGGCAATATGGTTTACTGTTCAGAGTTAGTACCACAGAAAGAAATATGATTTACTGTTTAGAGTGAGTACCACAGAAACCAATATTATATACTGTTCAGTGTGAGTGTCATAGAAGGCAATATGGTTTACTGTTTAGAGTGAGTACCAGAGAAAGCAATATGATTTACTGTTCAGAGTGAGTACCACAGAAACCAATATTATATACTGTTCAGTGTGAGTGTCATAGAAGGCAATATGGTTTACTGTTTAGAGTGAGTACCACAGAAACCAATATTATATACTGTTCAGTGTGAGTGTCATAGAAGGCAATATGGTTTACTGTTTAGAGTGAGTACCACAGAAACCAATATTCTATACTGTTCAGTGTGAGTGTCATAGAAGGCAATATGGTTTACTGTTTAGAGTGAGTACCACAGAAACCAATATTATATACTGTTCAGTGTGAGTGTCATAGAAGGCAATATGGTTTACTGTTCAGAGTTAGTACCACAGAAAGAAATATGATTTACTGTTTAGAGTGAGTACCACAGAAACCAATATTATATACTGTTCAGTGTGAGTGTCATAGAAGGCAATATGGTTTACTGTTTAGAGTGAGTACCACAGAAACCAATATTATATACTGTTCAGTGTGAGTGTCATAGAAGGCAATATGGTTTACTGTTCAGAGTTAGTACCACAGAAAGAAATATGATTTACTGTTTAGAGTGAGTACCACAGAAACCAATATTATATACTGTTCAGTGTGAGTGTCATAGAAGGCAATATGGTTTACTGTTCAGAGTTAGTACCACAGAAAGAAATATGATTTACTGTTTAGAGTGAGTACCACAGAAACCAATATTCTATACTGTTCAGTGTGAGTGTCATAGAAGGCAATATGGTTTACTGTTCAGAGTGAGTACCACAGAAAGAAATATGATTTACTGTTTAGAGTGAGTACCACAGAAACCAATATTATATACTGTTCAGTGTGAGTGTCATAGAAGGCAATATGGTTTACTGTTCAGAGTTAGTACCACAGAAAGAAATATGATTTACTGTTTAGAGTGAGTACCACAGAAACCAATATTATATACTGTTCAGTGTGAGTGTCATAGAAGGCAATATGGTTTACTGTTTAGAGTGAGTACCACAGAAAGAAATATGATTTACTGTTTAGAGTGAGTACCACAGAAAGCAATATGATTTACTGTTCAGAGTGAGTACCACAGAAACCAATATTATATACTGTTCAGTGTGAGTGTCATAGAAGGCAATATGGTTTACTGTTTAGAGTGAGTACCACAGAAACCAATATTATATACTGTTCAGTGTGAGTGTCATAGAAGGCAATATGGTTTACTGTTTAGAGTGAGTACCACAGAAAGAAATATGATTTACTGTTTAGAGTGAGTACCACAGAAACCAATATTATATACTGTTCAGTGTGAGTGTCATAGAAGGCAATATGGTTTACTGTTTAGAGTGAGTACCACAGAAAGAAATATGATTTACTGTTTAGAGTGAGTACCACAGAAACCAATATTATATACTGTTCAGTGTGAGTGTCATAGAAGGCAATATGGTTTACTGTTTAGAGTGAGTACCACAGAAAGAAATATGATTTACTGTTTAGAGTGAGTACCACAGAAACCAATATTATATACTGTTCAGTGTGAGTGTCATAGAAGGCAATATGGTTTACTGTTCAGAGTGAGTACCACAGAAAGAAATATGATTTACTGTTTAGAGTGAGTACCACAGAAACCAATATTATATACTGTTCAGTGTGAGTGTCATAGAAGGCAATATGGTTTACTGTTCAGAGTGAGTACCACAGAAAGAAATATGATTTACTGTTTAGAGTGAGTACCACAGAAACCAATATTATATACTGTTCAGTGTGAGTGTCATAGAAGGCAATATGGTTTACTGTTCAGAGTGAGTACCACAGAAAGAAATATGATTTACTGTTTAGAGTGAGTACCACAGAAACCAATATTATATACTGTTCAGTGTGAGTGTCATAGAAGGCAATATGGTTTACTGTTTAGAGTGAGTACCACAGAAAGAAATATGATTTACTGTTTAGAGTGAGTACCACAGAAACCAATATTATATACTGTTCAGTGTGAGTGTCATAGAAGGCAATATGGTTTACTGTTCAGAGTGAGTACCACAGAAAGAAATATGATTTACTGTTTAGAGTGAGTACCACAGAAACCAATATTATATACTGTTCAGTGTGAGTGTCATAGAAGGCAATATGGTTTACTGTTCAGAGTGAGTACCACAGAAAGAAATATGATTTACTGTTTAGAGTGAGTACCACAGAAACCAATATTATATACTGTTCAGTGTGAGTGTCATAGAAGGCAATATGGTTTACTGTTCAGAGTGAGTACCACAGAAAGAAATATGATTTACTGTTTAGAGTGAGTACCACAGAAACCAATATTATATACTGTTCAGTGTGAGTGTCATAGAAGGCAATATGGTTTACTGTTTAGAGTGAGTACCACAGAAAGAAATATGATTTACTGTTTAGAGTGAGTACCACAGAAACCAATATTATATACTGTTCAGTGTGAGTGTCATAGAAGGCAATATGGTTTACTGTTCAGAGTGAGTACCACAGAAAGAAATATGATTTACTGTTTAGAGTGAGTACCACAGAAACCAATATTATATACTGTTCAGTGTGAGTGTCATAGAAGGCAATATGGTTTACTGTTTAGAGTGAGTACCACAGAAAGAAATATGATTTACTGTTTAGAGTGAGTACCACAGAAACCAATATTATATACTGTTCAGTGTGAGTGTCATAGAAGGCAATATGGTTTACTGTTCAGAGTGAGTACCACAGAAAGAAATATGATTTACTGTTTAGAGTGAGTACCACAGAAACCAATATTATATACTGTTCAGTGTGAGTGTCATAGAAGGCAATATGGTTTACTGTTCAGAGTTAGTACCAGAGAAAGCAATATGATTTACTGTTTAGAGTGAGTACCACAGAAACCAATATTATATACTGTTCAGTGTGAGTGTCATAGAAGGCAATATGGTTTACTGTTCAGAGTGAGTACCACAGAAAGAAATATGATTTACTGTTTAGAGTGAGTACCACAGAAACCAATATTATATACTGTTCAGTGTGAGTGTCATAGAAGGCAATATGGTTTACTGTTTAGAGTTAGTACCACAGAAAGAAATATGATTTACTGTTTAGAGTGAGTACCACAGAAACCAATATTATATACTGTTCAGTGTGAGTGTCATAGAAGGCAATATGGTTTACTGTTTAGAGTGAGTACCACAGAAACCAATATTATATACTGTTCAGTGTGAGTGTCATAGAAGGCAATATGGTTTACTGTTTAGAGTGAGTACCAGAGAAAGCAATATGATTTACTGTTTAGAGTGAGTACCACAGAAACCAATATTATATACTGTTCAGTGTGAGTGTCATAGAAGGCAATATGGTTTACTGTTCAGAGTTAGTACCACAGAAAGAAATATGATTTACTGTTTAGAGTGAGTACCACAGAAACCAATATTATATACTGTTCAGTGTGAGTGTCATAGAAGGCAATATGGTTTACTGTTCAGAGTTAGTACCACAGAAAGAAATATGATTTACTGTTTAGAGTGAGTACCACAGAAACCAATATTATATACTGTTCAGTGTGAGTGTCATAGAAGGCAATATGGTTTACTGTTTAGAGTGAGTACCACAGAAACCAATATTATATACTGTTCAGTGTGAGTGTCATAGAAGGCAATATGGTTTACTGTTTAGAGTGAGTACCAGAGAAAGCAATATGATTTACTGTTTAGAGTGAGTACCACAGAAACCAATATTATATACTGTTCAGTGTGAGTGTCATAGAAGGCAATATGGTTTACTGTTCAGAGTTAGTACCACAGAAAGAAATATGATTTACTGTTTAGAGTGAGTACCACAGAAACCAATATTATATACTGTTCAGTGTGAGTGTCATAGAAGGCAATATGGTTTACTGTTCAGAGTTAGTACCACAGAAAGAAATATGGTTTACTGTTTAGAGTTAGTACCACAGAAAGAAATATGATTTACTGTTTAGAGTGAGTACCACAGAAACCAATATTATATACTGTTCAGTGTGAGTGTCATAGAAGGCAATATGGTTTACTGTTTAGAGTGAGTACCACAGAAACCAATATTATATACTGTTCAGTGTGAGTGTCATAGAAGGCAATATGGTTTACTGTTCAGAGTTAGTACCACAGAAAGAAATATGATTTACTGTTTAGAGTGAGTACCACAGAAACCAATATTATATACTGTTCAGTGTGAGTGTCATAGAAGGCAATATGGTTTACTGTTTAGAGTTAGTACCACAGAAAGAAATATGATTTACTGTTTAGAGTGAGTACCACAGAAACCAATATTATATACTGTTCAGTGTGAGTGTCATAGAAGGCAATATGGTTTACTGTTTAGAGTGAGTACCACAGAAACCAATATTATATACTGTTCAGTGTGAGTGTCATAGAAGGCAATATGGTTTACTGTTCAGAGTTAGTACCACAGAAAGAAATATGATTTACTGGTTAGAGTGATTACCACAAAAAGTAATATTATTTAATGTTCAGTGTAGTGCAATAGAAAGCAGTGTCATTTAAATTTCACAGTGAACACTATGATAAGAAATATGGTTAACTATTCAGTGTGAATACCAAAGAGATCAAAGTTGGTGGTAAAAACCTGTGCGACAACAAATGAAATAATGTTCATAGTGAACATTTTGTAAAGCAATGGATGATTAATTTTTCAACATTATAAAAGTAATATAACCAACAACAGTAAAACAGTAAATAACAAAAGGAATCACAAGATGAATACGTTGTATAACAAAACAATCAAAACTTTCGTGTTATCGCTTTAGATTTGATGACATTTCCCGTTTACCGTTTATACCAAAAGAAAAGATTCGTCTGGATAAATTCCTCGGTGCCGGTGCCTTTGGTGAGGTCTATGAAGGAGTGGTGCAACCTATTAGTGGTGTTTATGATCAGGTTAGTCGGTGCTATGAGGGAATGGCACAACCGGTGGATTTATAAATGAGGTTTAAAGAACTGATAGATGGCGGGAAAATTTATGAGATTTAATTCTATCGATAACGGAGTTTGTAATGTCTATTTGATTCGCAGGAACTTCCAGTGGCGGTGAAGACGTTGCGTAAAAGCGCCACTGAGGTTGAACGACGGGGATTCCTTAAGGAGGCCGTTCTCATGAGTAACTTCAGACACCCTCATATACTAGCCTTGCATGGGGTGTGCAACGAATCCGATCCGGTTTGCATTGTTCTAGAATTAATGGAAGGTGGAGATTTACTTTCCTACCTCAGGTGAGGGATCAGTAACAGTATGACGTAGTGTAGAGAGACAGCTGTCTGTATCTCAATAGGCATTGAGCGACACAAGTACAGTAATTAATTCAAGGTGTTGGAATCGTATTCTTATATATTTACTTTGTGTGTTTTTTTGCAGGAATTCCAGACAACCCGACCACTTCAACCCAACTATACTGACTACTATCGATTTACTACAGATATGCACCGATGTTTCGAAGGGCTGTGTTTATCTTGAGGAAATGCATTTCGTTCACAGGTATAAATAATTATTATATAGGTCAAATTTACTTTTTAAAAATAAAATATTAACTATTAGATACTCCTTAAGGTTCAGTAACACTTGTTATTGAGACACCAACATAGTATAAAAAATATTAACTATTAGATACTCCTTAAGGTTCAGTAACACTTGTTATTGAGACACCAACATAGTATAAAATATTAACTATTAGATACTCCTTAAGGTTCAGTAACACTTGTTATTGAGACACCAACATAGTATAAAATATTAACTATTAGATACTCCTTAAGGTTCAGTAACACTTGTTGTTGAGACACCGACATAGTATAAAATACTAACTATTAGATACTCCTTAAGGTTCAGTAACACTTGTTGTTGAGACACCAACATAGTATAAAATATCGCAGCATAAAGCAAGAATATTGTTATTGTTATATTTCATCTTTTGTTATAATTATTTTCGTTATACATTGAGGGTCACCAGTTCCTCTCCGTTTTCCAATGCGTTTTGGTTTAATATTTCATTCGTTAAAATTTTTTAGGAATTAAGGTAACTGCCAACCTATACTGGCTTTTGTGGACTTCAGGAATGCATTCGACTCAATCCATAGAGGTAAAATGCTGGAGGTATGCTGAAATACCATAGGTAATTATGGCTGGCATTGGATTGTTATATTGTGACACAGGAGCTCAGGTACTCTCACCGGATGGTGAAACTGGGTTCTTCTCAATCCTGGCTGGCGTTCTGCAAGGTGACGGCACATTGGCTCCATTGCTATTGTCCATTGTACTGGATTTCGCAATGAGGAAGGCCACAAAGGGTGAGGATCTGGGATTCACACTTCAAGAACGCAGAAGTAGTAGATATCCGGCAACTACAGTCACAGACACCGACTTTGCGGATGATATCGCCCTGG
>JAUCBJ010005312.1:0-25584 GCA_032718475.1 Nemertoderma westbladi
TAATCTAACTAACTACACCAAAAACCAGCTAAAAACACATACATACATATAAACAAAATAGCTTTACTTCGCCTCTGGCAAAGTAAAGACGAGGTCATACCAGATCTTCTTCTCTGGCAACCAACTCATGGAAAGCGTAGTCGTGGACGACCGGCCATAACATATATAGATCAACTTGAAAGGGATACCGAACTTGGGAGAAACGAAATTTCCACCACCACTCATTTCCACTGTCCGAGTTCGCTCGACCTAGTAGTAGTATGAAATCGACAATACTCACAGATTTTTAGTTTGTCAGTTTCAAATCAGATTCTTAAGTTTATTTGTTTAGTAGATACAGGAAACCATTTCAATTAGACGTTATGATCAAATCAGTAAATATAGCTGCTTTATATCTATGTGAGAAATTTTATTCTGTATATAAAGTACTAATCTCCATCTTGCAGCTGTTCAAAAAACCTGTAAGAAACTCATAGAAGTCGTTGAACTCATAAAATACTTAATATCAAAGGGGTGCAAGGGGCTTGTATTAGAACTCTGCATTGAGTCATAATTGTGGTCATGGTAGTTCTTGTGATAAGCAGTTTAGTGTCAAAAGACATAAATGGAATGAGTTCTTGATATAAACTAATAAGGTATAATTGTGGTTCTAGTAATAAACAATGTATTGATAAATATCCTTCTAAGTGCCAAAATGGGCTCCATGGTCCCACGACCTTTACGGAACCCATTCTGATTTCCACGGAGCAGTCTCTCAATGGGATCCCTGATGCGATTTAATAGAATTCTATTGTATAGCTTTGCAGCAATCGAGATCAATGAGATTCCCCGAAAAGAAACATAGAGTGTTAGGTTGCCCTTCTTGGGAACTGGCACCAACTTATTTGTTTTCATTTCTTGTGGGACTCTTGTTGTTCTGTATATGTCTACTTTGATGGTATGGATGAGCTTTAAACACTCAGGTATTTTAAAGATCTCAAGGGGGACACCATCTACTCCACTGGCACGATTGGTCTTAATGCTCTTTGCAGCAGCCTTCACTTCTGCAAAGGAGATATCGCCAATGGGAATATCTGGGAGTACAGACTCAGACACTTTTACTTCTATAAAGTTATCAGGCAATACCCTGTCATTATTGAGGAGCTTTTCAAAATCGGCCTTCCAAACATTGAGGTGATCGGCTGGTGATTCTGCCTTAACCTTGGTGGTTGGTTGACTTTTCCGCCAAGTAAGCAAGTTGATCGATTTCCATGCCTGGGATGATTGCCTGCTGTTGTCAGCATTAGTGATGGCATCAACCTGTTGGTTTATTAGCTCCTGCAGATTAACAGAGTACTGCCTGTTCAGGGACCTAGATGCAGCCTTAACTGGATTCTTGGCCGCTGTAGTCTGTTTGAGTCGGGACTCTTTCTGCGCCTTATAGAGGTCATTTCGTCACTTCTGAATTTTGTGGTCAGTCCAGAGCAACTTTTTCCTGTTTCGAGGGTATACAGGAACTGTTTCTGCAGCTGCTAACTTAACTGCTTCTGTGAAGGCAGTATAGCTCTTGCAGTGATCTGCCGCCTCAGAGGCAAGAACCTCATACCTGTTGCTCAGCTGTAGTGTGAAGCTGGATCTCACACTTGGCTGTTGTAACAGAGATGACAAAGACATGCCGCGGCAGGGCAGATTTCGTTGTTCTGCAAGCACGCAGATTAAGTCTTACCTTGGCCACAATAAGGCGGTGATCACTGGAGAAGGGTCGAAGTGTAAATGCATTACAGTCTTGTATAGAGCTCCTGTATTTCCTACGCAACAGAATATGGTCTATCTGGGACTTGTGACCACTGGGCACACTATGAGTCCATAGCTTTCCAGTTCGCTTCTTGAACAGGGTTCCAGCCGAAAACAATCCATTTGCAGAGATAATATCCTGAAGATGGACGGAATTTCGGTTAACACTGTCGTTATTTACCCAGGGCGATGTAGGTGATTGATGCAGACTTGCATTAAACTCTCCCAGGGATGTTAAGAATGCATGCTGATCCACTCCATCAGTAGCTGCTTGTAGATTGTGGTAGAAATTATCCACCTCCTATACAGGGGCAACATTAGTTGAAGAGTAGCACACAGTCAGAACCACTTTAGGAAACTTCTTAGCCAGTCTTCCAGAACATGAGAAGTGGCAACGGATGATGCGGTTAGAGATTTGGTCAATTTTGTCCAATGCTGCATGTGCAGTTGGATTCATCAATAGACCAATTCCACCATTGCCACTAGCATCTGCTTATGCGAGGGCGAGTCGCCAACCGACCCCCATGTCCTAAATCAGAACCTCTTAAGTCAGTCCAGTCTGTATTCGGTGCTCTTGAACACCCACTGCGCTAAGAGAAAGCTCATCTGCCAAGGCAGTCAGCTCACCTTGTCACATTGGGGACCCAAGTGTTAGGGTGTTAACTGAGGCTAGTCTAGTGACTTGCCTCAGAGTTTCCTAGTAGCATATCTATTGATAATTCGTTTATAATGAGCACATCACAGATAACCAGATCCGATCACGTAATTTTCCATAATATAATATTCAACTTTATTTATTTTTAAAATTAAGATTAACATATACCTAAAATAATCTGGTAATTATAAACAGCACTATTATACAATAGTGCTTGAAAAATATAATCGTATAATCTCTGGTGACAGGGATGTAGGATGCGTAGTTTATGCCGAGACAGGGGGCTGTGAAGTAGAACCTTTTAAGCTATGTGAACTACTATATTTACCACTTTTGATACCTTAGCAACGGGTACCACTATTTCTACCATTAACTAGTCGCCATGCCATCTAGCAAGAGACTGGAGAACTACTGCTGAATCCCCCACTTCAATTCAATGTTAGACTTTGACAGACTACAGGTGAACCGAGTTTGGTTTCGTATTCTCAAAGGGTGAAGAAGTTATTAGCTTTCAAACATTTGGCGACAGACAGACCGAATCACAAACATAAAACAGTAGAAACAGCGGCACCCATATGATAAGCTCGATTTCTTCATCACTCCCCCAACAAGCTATGGGTGACAAGGGCAGTTTATATTGTATGTGTTTTATTGACCCAAAAGGAAATGCAAGTTTCATAAACAGACAAGCAAAGAAATTACTTTTTACGAGGTCCTAAGAACAGTACTTAACAGATAACAAGAATATTAATTTGGATAATATAAGACATAGCGAAACAAACAAGAAACTATACACAATTACAAGAAATAGAATGGAACATGGAACAGGGTAAGGCACAGGTAATAAAACGATATACAAAATATGAGGCGATTCTGTGACAGTTACATCTAGAGTTAGAACATTAGACGATGACTAATGAGATTGAAACATTAGTGGTAGAAGATACCTTAGCAACGGGTACCACTATTTCTACCATTAACTAGTCGCCATGCCATCTAGCAAGAGACTGGAGAACTACTGCTGAATCCCCCACTTCAATTCAATGTTAGACTTTGACAGACTACAGGTGAACCGAGTTTGGTTTCGTATTCTCAAAGGGTGAAGAAGTTATTAGCTTTCAAACGTCCCAGCAGGGGACCATCTGATAAACCAGCAACAGAACCACCAAGATTTTATACCTCCATCCAGTTCTATTAGTTACACTTTCATTATGGGAACCAAATACTTTCATTATAGCAATGTTTATTGACTAAGATTAAAGTGTTAATAATAATATATGCAAAAGGCCAAGACTCTACGTTATATAAGCCTATTTATACCAATTACTTAATTTATTATTTTTTGCCAAAAAAAATATATTTTTATTAACTAAAAATAACTGAATAAGTAGTAAAGTAACTACTAGGTTTATCATATACTTCTCATATTCTCTGAAACCCAGGTTCAATAACATGTCAACTAAGATGAACTGTTCCACGTCTTAAAATAATTATTCAGTACTCGAGTAACATGCCTAGAGAGAACTGTTACTTTATAATAATTCTTGAGCCAGTAGTGGATGTTGCCATCACCCCCATATTCATGCTGCAAGTATGCTGAACGTGAACATACATGAGCAAGAGACTGAATCAAAGGCCTTGAAGAAGTCAACAAAGATAACTGAGATGATAACCAGATATCTTTTTACCAGATAACTTTTTCAATAACTCTTCAATTATCCTTGTAAGCGCTAGAATGGCTCCATGATGGTCCCACAACCTTTACGGAATCCATTCTTATGTTTGGTAGATTCTCAATGTGGTCCTCCAAACCCATTGAGGAGTCAGTATGTAACTAATGTCTATTTTTCCCCTATTCCCCCTTGATGTAAAATTTGCCGAGAGCAATAAATTAATTACATATAATTTTTATATTGGCAGTAATTATTAAAACCGCATTATTGATGCCATCGTATGACCATTACATTACCATCTTTTAGATAAGCAGATCTAACTAATTTTTTATTTAAATAAATAAATATCACCAGCGCAGCAATCCTCTCACAACTTTTTCGAGAGACAACGGACTTCCTGGGGGCACCGAAGTAAACCTGAGAAACTCAGACAATTCGAGTGAAACCTCGGGAGATAACAGACTTCCTGGGGGCACTGAAGTAAACCCGAGAAACTCTGACAATTCGAGCGAAACTTTGGGAGAGAACGGACTTCCTGGGGGCTCCAAAGTAAACCCGAGAAACTCTGACAATTTGAGCGAAACTTTGCGAGACATCGGACTTCCTGGGGGCACCGAAGTAAACCCGAGAAACTCCGACAATTCGAGTGGAACTTCGGGAGCTAATTGACTTCCTGGTTGTGGCAACCTAGCTAAACCGGTTTGGGGGATCGGCCTGGGAATCCATACAGCTGTACCCCAGTCCGGATTGGCTCTTCTCACATAGACCTGAACATCAGTGCACCTGCTGAGGCACCAAACTCTATTAAATGTAGAGACAGTCATGTGAATCCAGGCGAGGTAAATAGGGCGAGGCGAGGGGTCCAGGCGAGGTAAATAGGGATCCAGGCGAGGCCGGGACAGTAAGCTGGTTAATCTGGATGAGGTAAACCTGATCTGGGACTGCCGGGTTTATGTAAATGGGGAGGACTTGATCCGGAGTCAGGTCAATGGGGACGAGTCAGTTAACCCAATGGGGACGACTCAGATAACACACAGCTGGGACAGCTGTGTGTTATCCTGTGTGACATCCTTCAATGATCAGCAAGCAGCTGATCCAACCCAATATCAAAGGACTGAAGGCACCCATCTTTCATCTAAACCTTGCAAATCTTGTGACGATCCTGCCCAAGAACAATTGAATGGAGGCGCTCCTCCTCCATCTAAACCCAGGGTACACCACCATGGTCCCACCCAAGATCTGGTGATCAGAGGCTCACCTCCTTTTACTGAATCAGGCGATGACCCATCACAGACCACCCCAAAGTACGTTGGCCTGGGATACCATACGACATATGACCTGGCTTGGGGGTGTCTGGGAAAATATAATAGACTTAAGTACCTAAATTCGCAGAGTAGTAACTCTCTTCATCTGTCAAAAACAGGTGAATCTGGCGATGTTCCCACCCATGACCCTGGGATTGGATGCACTCCATTTTCATCTAAATCCGGTGAATACTGCGCTGTCTCATTTCGTGATCTGGAGATTGGAGGCTCAACTCCGCTGACTGAACCAGTTGAGCTATTAAACCAATCTAACAAACTGACTCCTGAACCTAATAAACGCAAGTATATTTATAAAGTCTTTGCTCACCATCTCAAATCCACAGTAGCATATTGGATGATACAAGCACAATAATTAACTATTTAAATAGTTTAACTAAAGATGCCACACCTGGAATTCCTTTTCCTCCTCCTTTTCCTGAAGCTTACAGCTCTTTGAAGCCTGGTCAATGGATAAGTGACGATATTATCTCTGGCTTTATTTCAATACTTGCGCTGGCTTCACCTCGTGTGGCTGCAATACCAATCCTCTTGGCACTATTGTGAGCTAGAATAGTTTTGATGAATGACTGCAATTAATTATTTGGCACGTCAATATTTGGGCCTATATCTCAAGAATCCACTTGACCTTCTTCTAATTCCAGAATTCATCAATAACAATCAATTTGTGCTTCATATGTTGGTAATACACAAAACAAATGAATATTTCTCCTTAACTCGCTTGGCCCTTCTTTGCCAACAGTGTCTACATATTCGCTGGCATCAATACTTAATAGGATTGATGAAGGCAATGCACTTAGTACCAGGTCCTGTGGTAATGGAAATAAACTTTCATGGTCTACAACAGAGAAACACACCTCGCACCCCAAACAGTCAAACAGTTTTTTTACTATGGAATTTTTGGCCGTATTTATGCTCTAGCAGTTGTTCAGGACCGTGATCAAATCTCCAGGATTCATTTCGATAGTGATAAAGCACAACAATGGGATCAAAGCTGCCTTGAAGAAGTGAAAATTATCTGCCATAATGATGTTGATTTTGACCCAACTTTCCAGGTCAACTCTCAAAAGGGCACCAATACGAATTACAACAAACATGAACTAATAACACAGCTAATAACACAGTAACACATAATTCAGTCCAAGGTGAATCAACAGCTGCAGGAATATCTAAGAAAAAGTGTGGACCATCGCTAGACTCAATGAGCAGGTCCAAATTCGCGACTCAATATAAAAAGCACTTGTAGCCAACACAGAAGGGAGCTCTACCAAATACATACATTGTGGAGAACATTGCAGTTCGTGATGGTACTGAAAACTGTGATAAACCAGTTAACAATCCCGCAGTCTCAGACTTAGCTGAACTGGAGTTCAGCTAAGTCTGAGACTGCGGGATTGTTAACTGGTCTAGGCCTTCTTCAATACACAAGAAAAGTTGCTGGTAGCAGATAGGAGTAGCACCCACCCCTACCTTAGGGTAGCAGATAGGAGTAGCACCCACCCCTATCTTCGGGTAGCAGATAAGGAGTAGCACCCACCCCTACCTTCGGGTAGCAGATATGAGTAGCGCCCAGCCCTACCTTCGGGAATCAGATAGGAGCAGCGCCCACCCCTACCTTCGGGGAGCAGATAGGAGCAGCACCCACCCCTACCTTAGGGTAGCAGATAGGAGTAGCGCCCACCCCTACCTTTGGGTAGCAGATAGGAGTAGCGCCCACCCCTACCTTTGGGTAGCAGATAGGAGCAGCACCCACCCCTACCTTCGGGTAGCAGATATGAGTAGCGCCCACTCCTACCTTCGGGTAGTAGATAGGAGTAGCGCCCACCCCTACCCTCGGGTTGCAGATAGGAGTAGCGCCCATCCCTACCTTCGGGGAGCAGATAGGAGCAGCACCCACCCCTACCTTAGGGTAGCAGATAGGAGTAGCGCCCACCCCTACCTTTGGGTAGCAGATAGGAGTAGCGCCCACCCCTACCTTAGGGTAGCAGATAGGAGTAGCGCCCACCCCTACCTTCGGGGAGCAGATAGGAGCAGCACCCACCCCTACCTTCGGGGAGCAGATAGGAGCAGCACCCACCCCTACCTTCGGGAATCAGATAGGAGTAGCGCCCACCCCTACCTTCGGGGAGCAGATAGGAGCAGCACCCACCCTACCTTAGGGTAGCAGATAGGAGTAGCGCCCACCCCTACCTTTGGGTAGCAGATAGGAGTAGCGCCCACCCCTACCTTCGGGGAGCAGATAGGAGCAGCACCCACCCCTACCTTCGGGAATCAGATAGGAGTAACGCCCACCCCTACCTTTGGGTAGCAGATAGGAGTAGCGCCCACCCCTACCTTAGGGTAGCAGATAGGAGTAGCGCCCACACCCACCCCTACCTTCGGGGAGCAGATAGGAGCAGCACACACCCCTACCTTCGGGAATCAGATAGGAGTAGCGCCCACCCCTACCTTCGGGGAGCAGATAGGAGCAGCACCCACCCCTACCTTAGGGTAGCAGATATGAGTAGCGCCCAGTCCTACCTTCGGGTAGTAGATAGGAGTAGCGCCCACCCCTACCCTCGGGTTGCAGATAGGAGTAGCGCCCATCCCTACCTTCGGGGAGCAGATAGGAGCAGCACCCACCCCTACCTTAGGGTAGCAGATAGGAGTAGCGCCCACCCCTACCTTTGGGTAGCAGATAGGTCAGGTCAGGTCAAGTATTCTAAGTCATTGATCAAGAAAACTTGCCACCTCCATGCAGCATAAAGGAGGTGCTACCTGTAGCTGCATAGACCCTCTTACTAGGGCAAATCTGGTCCTGTAACTAGGACCCCCTTCGTTCTGGGATAAGGACGCCCTTGGTCCTGGATTAAGGACCCATATACTTGGCTGCAGGGGTATATGGCCTGACCAGGCAGATGGTGATCTACCAATGGCTGGTTAGGAGTAGAGTGTTCTCATGTCCACTCTGAGAGCACTTCACTGCAACCTGCACCTGGCAGCAAGGGTACAGGGCATGACCCAGCAGATGAGCTGCAACAGCCAATGGTGGGTCATGTACGCCTGAGTAGATATGGGTGATGGGCCTCATATCTGACTCCATTGCGACACCCACCCTGTGGAATGGCAAACCAGGGTGTGGTATTTGCCCCGAGAGCTGACTCGGCAAAAAAACATCCCCCAACCCCCACTATGGATTACATTAGCAATGCGGAGGTCCGGCCACTAGAGGCCAGTGGAATTACTGGACACAATCGGCCTCACAGGCGTCAGTTAACTCCTGACTGGCTGCCTGTCTGGAGAGAGAGCAGCCAACAATTCTTTGAGTCCCTTTCCTGATGACCTTTCTGGCCCAAACCCTGGGTCACCAGGGAGGCCAGATTGTGATGGGGAGAGGGATTCTGGAGTTGGAGGCTACTCTCATGTTCCACCCCGACCAACAAAGCCATTGGTGAATCTGAGGCAAGTCACTAGACTAGCCTCAGTAAACACCCTAACACTCGGGTCCCCAATGCGACAAGGTGAGCTGACTGCCTTGGCAGATAAGCTCTCTCTTAGCGCAGTGGGTGTTCAAGAGCACCGAATGCAGACTGGACAGACTGATGAGGTACTGATTAAGGACATGGGGGGCGGTTGGCGACTCGCCCTCGCGTCAGCAGATGATAGTGGGAATGGTGGAATTGGTCTATTGATGAATCCAACTGCACATGCAGCATTGGACAAAATAGACCAAATCTCTAACCGCATCATCCGTTGCCACTTCTAATGTTCTGGAAGACTGGCTAAGAAGTTTCCTAAGGTAGTTCTGATTGTGTGCTACTCTCCAACTAGTGTTGCCCCTGTAGAGGAGGTGGAAAATTTCTACCACAATCTACAAGCAGCTAGCTACTGATGGAGTGGATCAGCATGCATTCTTAACATTCCTGGGAGACTTTAATGCAAGTCTGCATCAATCACCTACATCGCCCTGGGTCTATAGCAATAGTGTTAACCGAAATTCTGTCCATCTTCAGGATTTTATCTCTGGAAATGGATTGTTTTCGGCTGGAACCCAGTTCAAGAAGCGAACTGGAAAGCTATGGACTCATAGTGGACCCAGTGGTCACAAGTCCCAGATAGACCATATTCTGTTTCGTAGGAAATACAGGAGCTCTATACAAGACTGTAATGCATTTACACTTCGACCCTTCTCCAGTGATCACCGCCTTATTGTGGCCAAGGTAAGACTTAGTCTGCGTGCTAGCAGAACAACGAAATCTGCCTTGCCTCGGCAAGACTGGTCCTCTCTGTTGCAACAGCCAAGTGTGAGATCCAGCTTCACACTACAGCTGAGCAACAGGTATGAGGCTCTTGCCTCTGAGGCGGCAGATCACTGTGAGGGCTATACTGCCTTTACAGAAGCAGTTAAGTTAGCAGCTGCAGAAACAGTTCCTGTATACCCTCGAAACAGGAAAAGGGCCCCCTGGACTGACAACAAAATTTAGAAGTGCCGAAATGACCTTCATAAGGCGCAGAAAGAGTCCCGACTCAAACAGACTACAGCGGCCAAGAATGCAGTTAAGGCTGCATCTAGGTCCCTGAACAGGCAGTAGTCTGTTAATCTACAGGAGCTAATAAACCAACAGGTTGATGCCATCAATGATGCTGACGACAACAGGCAATCATCCCAGGCATGGAAGTCGATCAATCTGCTTACTGGGCGGAAAAGCCAACCAACCACCAAGGTTAAGGCTGAATCACCAGCCGATCGCCTCAATGGTTGGAAAGCCCACTTTGAAAAGCTCCTCAATAATGACAGGGTATTGCCTGATAACTTTATAGAAGTAAAAGTGTCTGAGTCTGTACTCCCAGATATTCCCATTGGCGATATCTCCTTTGCAGAAGTGAAGGCTGCTGCAAAGAGCATTAAGACCAATCGTGCCAGTGGAGTAGATGGTGTTCCCCCTGAGGTCTTTAAAATACCTGAGTGTTTAAAGCTCATCTATCCCATCATAGTAGACATGTACCGAACAACAAGAGTCCCACAAGAAATGAAAACAAATAAGTTGGTGCCAGTTCCCAAGAAGGGCAACCTAACACTCTATGGTTCTTTTCGGGGAATCTCATTGATCTCGATTGCTGCAAAGCTATACAATAGGATTCTATTAAATCGCATCAGGGATCCAATTGAGAGACTGCTCCGTGGAAATCAGAATGGGTTCCGTAAAGGTCGTGGGACCATGGAGCCCATTTTGGCACTTAGAAGGATAATTGAAAAATTATCAAAAAAGAAAGACAGGCATCTGGCTGTTATCTTTGTTGACTTCTTCAAGGCCTTTGATTCAGTTTCTCGGTCACGTATGTTCAGCATACTTTCATTATATGGGATTCCTGATGAAATTATTGCAGCAATCAGATCAGTATACGATGGTTCGACAACATTTGTGTCTACTGTTGACGGTGACACAGAACCATTTGAAGTGTTATGGGGCGTCCTCCAAGGAGACACACTTGCACCATTCTTGTTCATTATTGTGGTTGACTATGTTCTTCTACGCATGTCCTTAGATCATCATAATGAAGATGGGGTGATGATAACTCCACCTACTGGCTCCAGAAGTCGAGGAAATCCTGCCAAGTACCTAACTGATCTAGACTTTGCTGATGACTTAGGAGTACTCTCAGAATCATTAGAGGGAGCCCAACGGCTCCTCAGCTCATTAGAACATGCTGCTTCTAGTGTTGGTCTTTTTATTAACTCCAGAAAGACCAAAATTCTGACAGTTAACTTTGAAAGTCCTCAGCAAGTCTCTGATCGGATGAGCATAAGCTCAAAGGATGGTATGCATGGGCATGTGGACGACTTCTGTTACCTGGGATCATGGATCCGGAAGTCAGGTGAGGCCCTTCGAATACGTAAGGGAAAGGCATGGGCAGCCTTGAATAGGCTTTCCAGGATTTGGAAGTCACCTCGAATTAATCGGAAACTTAAGGTCCGATTATTTAGAGCAGCAGTAGTTCCAGTACTCCTCTACGGGAATCCATGCTGGGCTCTAACTGCTGAGGACACCAAATCTCTGGATGGCACATTCACAAGAATGCTACGCCGGGTTCATTGTGTCAAGTACAATGCACACATCTCCAACCAGACACTATATAGCATTGGAGGTGTCTCATTGGTTCCCCCAAGCTTGACACTAGAACAAAATCGCCTCCGCTTTGCAGGACATTGCTTTCGCCGTGAGGACCAGCCAGTGCATAATCTTGTACTTTGGCAGCCTCATGGAGTGAATAAGCATGGTGGACAGCCCATGACATTCTTGAGACGCATCTTAAAGGACACTGGCCTTAAAGATGCGGATGATCTAGCAAATGTCATGGGTGATAGGGAGTTGTGGCGGTGCAATTTTGTTGACAAGCCGGCACAGCATTCTTAAAAATGCAGCTGCAATGCAGCATGCCGATCCTAGTAGTAGCGCCCACCCCTACCTTTGGGTAGCAGATAGGAGTAGCGCCCACCCCTACCTTAGGGTAGCAGATAGGAGTAGCGCCCACCCCTACCTTCGGGGAGCAGATAGGAGCAGCACCCACCCCTACCTTCGGGGAGCAGATAGGAGCAGCACCCACCCCTACCTTCGGGAATCAGATAGGAGTAGCGCCCACCCCTACCTTCGGGGAGCAGATAGGAGCAGCACCCACCCCTACCTTAGGGTAGCAGATAGGAGTAGCGCCCACCCCTACCTTTGGGTAGCAGATAGGAGTAGCGCCCACCCCTACCTTAGGGTAGCAGATAGGAGTAGCGCCCACCCCTACCTTTGGGTAGCAGATAGGAGTAGCGCCCACCCCTACCTTCGAGTAGCAGATAGGAGTAGCGCCCACCCCTACCCTCAGGTAGAAGATAGGAGTAGAGCCCACCCCTACCTACGGGTAGCAGATAGAAGTAGCGCCTAGCCCTACCCTCGGGTAGCAGATAGGAGTAGCGCCCACCCCTACCTTAGGGTAGCAGATAGGAGTAGCGCCCACCCCTACCTTTGGGTAGCAGATAGGAGTAGCGCCCACCCCTACCCTCAGGTAGAAGATAGGAGTAGAGCCCACCCCTACCTACGGGTAGCAGATAGGAGTAGCGCCCACCCCTACCTTCGAGTAGCAGATAGGAGTAGCGCCCACCCCTACCCTCAGGTAGAAGATAGGAGTAGAGCCCACCCCTACCTACGGGTAGCAGATAGAAGTAGCGCCTAGCCCTACCCTCGGGTAGCAGATAGGAGTAGCACCCACCCCTACCTTAGGGTAGCAGATAGGAGTAGCGCCCACCCCTACCTTTGGGTAGCAGATAGGAGTAGCGCCCACCCCTACCTACGGGTAGCAGATAGACGTAGCGCCTAGCCCTACCCTCGGGTAGCAGATAGGAGTAGCACCCACCCCTACCTTCGGGGAGCAGATAGGAGTAGCAGCCACCCCAACCTTCGGGTAGTAGATAGGAGTAGCGCCCACCCCTACCCTCGGTAGCAGATTTGTGTAGCACCCACCCCTACCTTCGGGTAGCAGATAGGAGTAGCACCCACCCCTACCTTCTGGTAGCAAATAGGATTAGCATCCACCCCTACCTTCGGGTAGCAGATAGGAGTAGCGTCCACCCCTACCTTAGGGTAGCAAATAGGAGTAGCACCCACCCCTACCTTCGTGTAGCAGATAAGAGTAGCGCCCACCCCTGCCTGTCATTGCTTTCCTGGCTTCTATGTCTTTTTTGCTGATCAATGACCCAAGTAGTTTGGAATATAGACGTATCGTATATTTTATCGTATATTTTTTAGGTCTATGTTTATGGTGTTTTCTAGTTACATATGTCAGAGTGCTGTACTAAATTGGACAAAACTGTGTTCCTGGTTACAATTCAGTATTGTGGTTACAAATCTGAGCAACCAGTTATAGGACTGCCTAGTTCCAAGTCAAAGTAAACAGTAATAAATCCAAGCTCCATATAACAAAATATGTAATATAAATAGATAGAGAGTGGCTTTGCAGCAAGTTGTAGTAGCTTGTCATATCGAATTTGCGTGGACCTTAAAGTTGGAAAACAAAAATTCTGTGCTGGCTTGTCGACAAAATTGCGCCACCAAAACTCCCTATCACCCATGACAATTGCTAGATCATCCGCATCTTCAAAGCCAGTGTCCTTTAAGATGCGTCTCATGTCTTGGGCTGTCCACCATGCTTATTCACTCTATGAGGCTGCCAAAGCACAAGATAATGCTCTGGCTGGTCCTCAAGGTGAAAGCAATGCCCTGCAAAGCGGAGGCGGCTTAGTTCTAGTGTCAAGCTTGGGGGAACCAATGAGACACCTCCAATGATACAAACCGGTCTACCTTAGTTATGTAATTGATGTTTTAATGAAATTGTAATTAATTAATTGTTATATGCTTTCTATATTTAATTATATTGACTGCAGTCGTTTACTATATTTGCCATGCGGGAATGTAGTTTTTGAGTCAGAGTAAGCGCATCAAGATTGAAACAGTTCGTGATGAAGTTTGCAGATTAGTGGGCAGTGACTTGCGTAAGAAAGCAATTGCATTTTTTATTATTGTTTGATACTCATCTGAATAGTCCAGATCGCTTTCCAATTCCTCATCTTCGAGCTGTATACCGATTTCCATATCGGCCTCTAAGAGTCGTTGATTCAAATCTTTAAACGTCTCCATCAATGTTGTCCTCTCAGCTTCGTCAAGTTGCTAATTGTCGTTGTAATATGTGTGTCATTTTTGTAAATAGTTAGTTAATTATTAAATTAGAGAAATATGTAATCGTAATATTGTGTTTTTAAAACTGTTCATGGGCGGTTCAACAATCTGAAGAATATTCAACAATCCCACCAGCAATAATAATGACTCAGCAGGTAACGATGATAATATCTTCATTGTAAGAAACATTAGTTAATAATGAACTGTAAGACCAAGTTGTCAAGGATCATTCAGATCAATGGATTGGAGTTACGAAAGTTAGACCGAATAATTCATCTAAAATACCACCATGGGTCATCCCAACACAATTAATAGGTTTGAACAACTTCGAGAAAGTGGATGTTCTGAAAATACAGAAAACAATCGCAGTAGCTGCTATGAGAACCAAATGCATCTTACAAAGAAATCAATTCCACAATAAACACCAGCACGAGAACCGAGGCCACCAAAGCAACCATGGGACTCCATGGTCGAGAATACGAATAACAGAAACCAGCGTGAGCTTAGGTCTACTTACCAAACCCAAAAGGCCCCTACCAAAAACATCAGCACAACAAATGGGGTATTAATAGCTCATCACAGCCATCAGCTACGATGTGCTGAGTTTATAAAACATCAATCATTCTATGTATCTGGCATTTTGGTCTGGAAATACTGAAGAACACGTTATATCCTACCTCGATCACCATGGTATACCTGTCCCCTGAATAACAACTAGAAATAGTAAGGATAGCAGAAATATGAGGATCACTGTTGACATCAATGATAGCGAAAGACTGAAACTTGACAACTTTTGGCCTTCTGGAATTAAATGTTGAGAATGGATATATCATCAAAGAATATATTCCGGCCAGAACAATGACCACTCTTCACAGCACAGTCTCTCTGCGGCATCCCATTATGTGCGGTCCCAGTCATCAGACACCTCATCAGACGGACACATTATGTTTGACGCAAGTAGAAAGTATGAACTGAGAAGAATAGGAGCAGATGAAGTGAAGGTATGTACATTAAATACGACATGGATTACGACGGATGTAGGACAATTCGCTCCCGGACAATTCGGTCCCGGACAATTCGGTCCGGACAATTCGGTCGCGGACAATTCGGTCCCGGACAATTCGGTCCCAAAACACTAAATAAATGGGACCGAATTGTCCGGGACCGAATTGTCCGGGACCGAATTGTCCTAGGACCGAATTGTCCTAGGACCGAATTGTCCGGGACCGAATTGTCCGGGACCGAATTGTCCGGGACCGAATTGTCCGGGACCAAATTGTCCGGGACCGAATTGTCCGGGACCGAATTGTCCGGGACCGAATTGTCCGGTTCCTGATAGCAACTTTTTAGTGCTTTTTTGATATTGGTGAATGTTCTAGAACATTAGTAGAGATATTTGTTATGGTAGCTAGTGTTATTTACTTGCTAGAAATTTTTGAAATTTTAAAAATACTGTATTTTTTTTTATTTTTGTTATTGTAAGTGTTCGAGAACATTATTATATATTATTTATTAAGGTGTAGCTAGTGTTTTTTTTACTAGCTAGCATTTCCTTGAAATTATAAAAACACTTGTGAAAACATTGATATTTCAGAATTAGGCCTAAACTGTTGCTGATTATATTAATTACCAACAATATTGATGATATTATAACAGTCCATGAATGAGATCCAGCTATTATCTAGGATAATAATTTAGGCTTGTTACCAACCAACAACACATACAGTATACTTACGCAGTATAAAAAAAAATCAGCTTTAAACATTTTAAATACATACTATTACTAGCTAGTAAATAAATCACAAGCTCCATAAAAACACCTTAGCTACCATAAATAATAATGTTAACAAAAAAAAGTAAATTTTTTTTATTTTTAAAAAAATACTAGCTAGTACAAATAATACACAATAATACTATAATAAACAATATAGTACCAATTAAATTTGTTCCCGGACAATTCGGTCCTGGACAATTCGGTCCCGGACAATTCGGTCCCGGACAATTCGGTCACGGACCGAATTGTCCGGGACCGAATTGTCCTGCTTCCGATTACGACATGGAGTGCCAAAGTCTTCTTGTCAACCTTCATGAAAATTTCGACACAGTTTACGCCGTCGGCAAAATGATGGAATCATAAAACCGAGGGGCTGGTGGAGTAGCACTACTTATGAGAAAAGACATGCTTAGGACTTGGTCAGGGATTAATGGAGGTGATGACATTGTTGGTATCACTGGCCACCGTAGTCAGCCACTCTTGTTTCTATCTTGTTATACTCCAGACATTTCGAAGGGCCAAGCAGCATACTAGGATTTTCTGGGTCGCCTCGAAGGCCTCCTCTGACAATATGAAGAATGTATACCAATAATCCTAACTGATTCGAACGGCAATGTAGTACCTCTTCAGGGAAAATGAAGCGATTTAAAATATAGCAGGGCATCTACTCAAGGATCTTATCTGAACAGTTTCCTTTTTATCTACAAACTTGCTTGCAGAGGACACTTATGATAAATTTATCGGACCAACCACTACATTTCGCGGGGCTAATGCTTGTGCATCATATAGATCACATTATAACAGTATTATAACAATATTATAACATTATAACATCACATAGTGGACTCAAACAAATATCGTTTGGCTCAGTACTCCATGATGATCCTGCAAACAACTTCTCGAACCACACCCCTGTTACCGCAACTTTTAACTTCACCACAAATAGCTATCCAGCTAAAATAGAACACACTTAGCAGACTGTAAAAGCTTTTGTGGGATAGCTGATTCGTTTGCTTTGCTAACCAGTTCCCCCCAAGGCGCTGGAATACTCTAAAAGGGATCTCTAGCTCGAATAGTGCAAGCTACCGGCTGATTGGCTGATTTGCTGTACGAAGGGATCTGGGCTATGTTCGATCGTCCAACCAGCTTGGGAAGGTTGCCCCATAGCCCTGCTTTCTGTATCTGCCAATAGGATTTGAGTTGGTTTTGATTTTGACCTATCACAGATCTACTGAACTGAATTTCCTATCTGTATGCTCATTCTCTGTGGTGAGTGAGATCTTTGTAGAATAAGGGTAGCTGGAATTCTTATAGTTATTCTTATCAGTTTTTAGTGTTGTTGGTGATTCTAAGCCAGGAAGAACGGCTCTGCCTTACACTAGTAGGCTTAATTATAAGGACATATATCCGTTATCATAACAAAACTGACTGATTGTCACAACTCATGCAACTCAACATACCATACCTAAGTTCATCAGTCAGTTCTTCATAATATGGTTGATGAATTATTATATTTGGAATAACGATAAATAACCCCGAAACCCAATATTCTTGATATACCGAAGGTAAGAGAGAAAGGTTACATATAACGATTGTGACTTATGTTAAAGTGGTTTGAAGTGAATCTAATGTTATTTGATAGACCCTACATGATTCGGTCCGTGTTCCTTTTATATGTGACTAAAATCAGTGAAGATCGGCAGATTAGTGTGCAGTATTGTGCAGCATTGTGTATGAGTGAGACTGATAACGAAGCATTTCCTAAAGAATGCGCCATATATGTGAATTATAACTAAGCCATATCGTTGTGAGTAGTTTAAGTCATAACTCTGTTTATATAGATAGAGCGCCACGTCCTAAAGGAACTGTTAATATTCCCGAAGGTGAATAATATTGTCAGAGATTATATAATACGATCAGTCGAATAATACAGTAGGCTTACATAGCAATACGATTAAGCCGTCGAATCCAATCTCCCGGGTATATCCAGCGGGTGAATGATCGCGCACAGATTGGTTTCGACTAGTGTAGTGAATAAAATACTTGTCAGAGGCTAAAAGCGATTTATTATCTAGAAGACATCCTAATTTGGCGGGTTAAACTGCCAAAGGTCTGAAAGTGCGAACAATAACGGATATCTAGTCTGTATTGCAGTGTAGGCATTAAATACAGTTTAATATTGTTCTGGTAAGAACAATAACGGATATCGCTTCTGGATTGCGGTGTAAGCAATCTAGTCGAAAGTACCGGTCGATCGGTAACCAGTAGGCCTGACTGCCTGATCATCCGGACCGGTACCTACAGCAGTATAGGTACAGCAGTATTATTCGATTTTGATAATTATATACCGGTAGGCCTTAATAATTAATCAGGGACTGCAGCCCTGGTTTTTTATTGAGATTTTTACTTATTTCTGTCAAGTTTTATTTGTTTGTAGGCCAGTATTGAACAGAAGGCGTGTAAGCCTGATCAGATTGTACAGACAATTTGTAGGCTGAGCTGTTGTCTGATTGTTGTTAAGTCTGAACGGATTGCAGTATGTGTAGATCACCTGTCCGATAAAGAACGGTTAGGAAGTAGGGGCAGCCAAAGCTGTAAGGTAAACCCCCAACTAAAGAATAAGTCGTACTACTGGGTTAGAACGCATACTACCTAATCATTTCGGAGTCTGCATGTCCTGTAGTTTATTTAGGCTTGAGAGTAGTCTGCCATCGTTTAGTCTGTACTTTGTTTGTGTAGTCTGTACAGGTAGCGTATAATATTTATTTAGATAATTTGTAGGCTGGATAGTTGTCTGGCTGTTATTAGGTCTGAACGGATTGCAGTGTGTGTAGAGCCTCTGTCCGATAAAGAACGGTTAGGAAGTAGGGGCAGCCAAAGCTGTAAGGTAAACCCCCAACTAAAGAATAAGTTGTGCTACTGGGTTAGAACGCATACTACCTAATCATTTCGGAGTCTGCATGTCCTGTAGTTTATTTAGGCTTGATAGTAGTCTGTCAGTATTCGGTCTGCATTTTGTTTGAGTGGTTTGTACGCGTAGCGTAATATTTATTATTCAGAGTTTATGCGATTATTCGCAACATTCATATCCCCAAGTTTGTTCCTACAGTAATTGTGTTTGTTATACATACCGCTATAGTTAAATTAACCCCGGTACTACACGGGCTGCTTGGCGTAGGTAAAGACTGGTGATTTTGTGCACCGGTCACTCCAGCAGATGCCGTGGTTCTTTTAGCTGTTCAAGTATATTTAACTACTGATTATATGTTGTACAAGTACTCGTACCTAATTTAGGGTTTAGTGTACAGTGCTTTCCGAAAGTAATTAGTGTAGACATTATATTTGTGTTGTAAAGTGGTTGATAGGCACGTTCGATTAGCTCTATTAACTTCTAGGTAGGGACACTCCGTGATACATAACGTAGTACCTATAGCGATACGGCTATAGGTCGTCAGGCGGTGGTATTTTCCTATCTGGACAACGCAGTGTATTTACTACTACGTATTATTTTCAAATACCGCAGTACCCTGTCCGTTGTAATAACCAGATTTCTAACCCTTTGTTAGGCTGGTTTGTAGACTTCTTGTAAAATTACCCTAAAAATTCGTATTTGTGTTTTTTGTAAATTTTTGTGTTTATTTAGAGATTGTAATCTCACCCGAATTGTACGTAATTTGTAGTATTAAGTAACTTAGGTAAATTAGCATTATTTGTTTTAGTGTCCTATAAGTAACACTTCACTGAAAGCGCACCGCTTTGTGTAGTGATTACTCCCCAGAAATAATAACATTTATTTCAACATTGACAAAACCCATTAAACGGGTATATATATATTATAAATCAACTCAAACGATTTATAAATAGTAGGCCTGCCATACAACAATTAGGTCTCAATATCAGTTGGACTACTGCTTAAATAACGGCAATAAAGTAAGTTAAGGTAACCAAGTAACCCTTAAAATTCAGAAATTCAGTTATTTAAAATAATTGATATACCGGTATTTACAATAGGCTTATTATATTTATTTCTATAAATTTTAGGTTGAAATCATACCGGTATTCTGTAATTAATTCTAGTCCAGAATTATACTTATATATGCTACAAACTGTAAGCTGTATACCGGTATTCCCGATAGGCCTATTATATATTTATATATATTTGTGCTAAAATTATACTGGTATTCTGTGATAAAACTAGTCTGTAATAATACTTATATATACTATAAGCATACCGGTATTCTAATATATTATATATATCACGCTACGCTGAGTAGCAGTATCGGTAATTAATTACTAGGCTAGCAGTTAATACTGAATTACTAGACTTGCTTAGACTGTAATATAGCAGTAGGCATCCAACTGTACAAACAAACATGTCTGACACAAGGCAAACTCTGTCAGATAGTCTCCTAGAAACAACAGTCTGTTTATCAGATAGGAGTATAGAGAATCCCAGACCGAGGTCTGAAACCCCTCCTACTGTAAGAAAGACAACCCCTACAGTAGCTGTGTCAGAACCTAGGTTAGTAGAAGCAATTTCGCAATTCGCGAAGTTAGTGAAGCGCCGTAGGTCTATCATCGGTACTCGGGCCCAAGTTAAGCGGGATCAAGAAGCAGCTGCCAAACAGCAGCAACCTCCTAGCCAAGAACCTAGTTATCAGCGGCCCGAGAGCTCCAGTAGTTCGGGTGCTGTTGAGCGGACGCCCGAACGCGGAGCGAAGATGGCGGATACGGTTTATGATGAACGGCCAACCTATGAAGAATCAACCGACGCCACTTCTTCTCAAGAAGAAAGCGAAGGGACAGCGGAGGGGCCGCGAAAGAGGGATGCCATTGACATCTATCTGTCAGACTATCAACGTTTTTTAGGTGATGAGGAGTTGAGGAGAAGGTTAGATGGACTTAGCCCTAATAGTGAAGGAACTCAGCGTGTGTTGGATGCCATCGATGTGGAAATGAGGGCTGCGAACCAGGCTAAATTTGATGAACAACTCCGCATCACAAGAGTCCAAGAAGAACAAGTAAAGAAAAAACGTATAGAAGACCGAAAGGCAGCGGCAGTAGCAGCAGCAGTGGCAGCTGCAGAAGCAGAAAGAAAAGCGGCAGCGGCAGAGGCAGCGGCAGAGGCAAAAGCGGCAGCGGCAGTGGCAGCGGCAGAGGCAAAAGCGGCAGTAGCAGCAGCAGTGGCAGCTGCAGAAGCAGAAAGAAAAGCGGCAGCGGCAGAGGCAGCGGCAGAGGCAAAAGCGGCAGAGGCAGTGGCAGAAGCCGAACGGAGAGCGACTGAAGAAACCACCCAATTAGAATTGGAAAACATTCAGGAGAATCAAGACTGCATAAATAAACAGTTAACAGCTAGTAATATGCAGATGATGAATCGATCTACTCCCAAAAGGCAGGGATATACATCATCTGAGGAAGGCGATACCACCGATACTGAAGGCAAAGGAAATAGATCTCGTCTAAGCAGATGTAGAAGAACATCCCACCGTCAGAAATTGCCTGATTTGCCTCCAGCTGTTAGAAGGCAACTAAATAACACCAACTTAGGTAGTACAGAGCCCACAGACCAAATAATTAAAATAGAAAGACTCCCTACTATAGTAGATGAGCCTGAAATAATTAGGCCTGTTCTTGAAATCACCCCTTCGGTGATAGACACACCTGTGCTCACTGAAGTTACCTCTAAATTCCCTCTGCATAGCACTAAGCTACCTGTGCCCAGTAGAACTGCCCAGGAGACAGTTCAGGTCCTGGACCCCGAGCGAAATATTCATGATTTGTCGCCCGTTGTCCCTCGTCCGCCCGCTACAACATTGGCGACTCCCGCTTCTGCGGTCGAATGGGTGGACGAGAGACGGCGGGGGATGGATCTCCTGCTCGGGCAGATGCAGGAGACTGTTCAACAATTCAAAGGCACAGTAAGGGAAAGTAGGCTAGAGTTGCAAGAAGTGCAGCAAAGTATCGCGCTAGAACGCGATAAATTAGTAAATACACAAAAGGGTATACCACCACCCTCTGTAACAATGTGTCAACCTGTTAGGTCTGAAGTATCGCATGCGCAAGGTGTGGAGCCTACACGCATCTATACTGCTAGCGAAGTAGAAACTCCTATAGTGAACCCTATTAAGGGTAATTATAGACCTGTTGATAAGGATATTCCATATAGAACGGATCATAATCCGAGAAATTTATATACCGATAACTCGATATGAAATAACACGATGGCCCAAGAAAGTTTTACGCGTCAAATGGCTAGAACCGAAGCCCGGCAAGCGGTAAAGGTGGGAGAGATCGTCAAGTTCAATGGAGATGAGATGAAATGGTTACCTTTTAATGAATATTACAAAGATAACATACAGAACTCTGTGCTATCTAATGGAGAGAAACTTAGATTCCTCATCGAGTGTTTGGAAGGATCTCCCAAGTTAATGGCGTTAAAGTTTATTGGACATCCAGACGGATTAAGACAAGTTTGGGATACACTTAACATCAGGTATGGTAATAGGAATAACATAGCTGGGTACTTGTATGCAAAGTTGGTAGCGCCCCGAAAGTTTATTAGCAGCGGAATTATAGAGTTTTCCGATGAGATTCAAGAGATCTGCAGACAATTAGATTGGCTAGGTAAGTCTCATGAGTATCAGAACACTATGGTTATTAGAGCAGTAGCTTCTACTTTACCGAAGGGTGGAGTAGGTACACGCTGGGATAAGAAAGTGTTATATATGATGGAACAACAACGAAGAGACCCTACCATGGCTGATCTCATGTCATTCTTAGATAGAGAAGTGAAATTACAGCTCCTAAGGCAGTCCAGAGAGAAGACATTGGAAAACAAGGTAAGTGAGAAACCCGTTTCTAGGAGAAGGGTAACACCAATGTGTTATACAGACGACGGCGAAAGCCAAACCTCTCAAGGAGAGGACAGCGGGAAAGACACTGAAAGATCTTATTATGTCAATAAAACGCCTAAAGACCAGGTAAGTAAATCCAAGTCTCGACCCAATGACAGAAGGGAACCGGTACAAAAAACCCCTCCTACGTCTCCTAAAAGAATTCAGGTGAGAAAGTCCGAGGAAAGAACAAGTGTGCACCACATAGCACAGGTTAAAGTAAGTAACATCAAGCCGAAATGTGTGCTGTGCGACGGGCCCACCGTTTAAATGCGTGTGATAAATTCCTGAGGAAATCACTAAAGGATAGACGTGAAGTCATGTGGGATAAGCGGTTGTGTTATAATTGCCTCAGACGAGGACACCAACGGCGAACCTGTTACTCCGACGCAAGGTGTGCAAAGTGCGGCGCAAAACATCATATCTTGTTGCACACGGAATTTGAAGGAACCCGCACGAGTCAGGTAAGTGAGCCCAAACTACATGTCCAATTCAGTGATGTAAACGACACTGACCACAGCTCTGAGATGGAAGGATTTTACACGGACGAATTCTCTGACGAAAACGAATCCTGTTATATGATAAACACCGCAGTGTATCGAGCGCTTACGTATGAGACTGACACCGATAATGAAGCGCAACCGACTATTCCTGACCGGCAACCATCTTGGAAAGCGCCGACTTCCAACGTAGGAATCCGGGAATTCCCTGTAGTGCAGCTGAGAGTCTACGGGCTAAGTAAGTGTTTTATAGTAAACGCCCTCCTTAACTCCAGCAGCACAGGTACATTCATCGACAAAGAACTAGCCAAAGACATCTTTGCTGGACAACCCAAGTTCCAAACTAAGTTGAACCTTTCAGGAATTATGCAGGTTTGGAAATCCACAGTAGCTACAGACTACTATGTAGGAGCGTTGTCCACTCCCCAGGATGAACTAGGAGAACATAGCATAAGGTCAGTAAAAATGGTGGCGATAAAGAACTTTGCTACCAGCCAAGTGGAACCTTATAACTGGGATGAATATCATTTTACCCAGCAGCATGATATTCCTAGATTCAAAACTGACTGCCCAGGGGTACAGATATTGATTGGCCAAAATGCGCATGAGGCGCTAGAGACATTAGAAAAACGGCCTGCTCGACCGCAACCATTACAAACCTATGCGGGAAGAACGAGAGTAGGTTGGTACTTCACTGGACCTTCCCGTCGAACACTGATGGAAAGATGCCCTCAAGAAAGAGTACATCAGGTGAGTGAATGGGAAGAAGAAATCAGTGAGGAAGAAACCACAACTGAGGGAACACCATACTCCTCAGATAACGACGATATTACCCAATTATTCGACGAGGAAAATACAATCAACCTCCTCACCGAAAATGAAACTTGGCAAAACCAAGTGAACCTGTTCCATCTTATCAACCATGGCGGACAATTCACCTACAATGACGAATTGAACGAGGTGATAGATTGATACAACAGTAGGATTCGCGATGAACACGCCGTACGATTCTTTACTCAAGAAGCAGTAGAGCCTAATTCCTACGACAAGGCCTTGTCAGTAGAGGAGGAGAGAGCCAAGCAGATTCAGGAAACGACTACCCGTTTTCTTAAAGATCAAGGGTGTTATGAGATCAGTCTTCCGTTCCGACGGCGAGAATCCAACTTTATCAATAACAGACCCTTAGCGGAAAAGAGAATCACGCAACTACATCGGCGTCTTACGGCAAATGCTTCAGCTAAGGAAATGTATAAGTCCCAGCTGAAGAAATTCATCAACAAGGGATACACGGAGCAAATACCGAAAGAAACACCCACCACAGAGAGAACGTATTATCTAACACATCATTACGTTCCCAAACCCGGTAAACCCAACGAAGTCCGGGTAGTGTTCGATGGCTCCGCCCTTTATATGGGCCAATCCCTGAACTCCGAATTGTTGCCGGGACCCAACTTACTCCAATCCTTGTTGGGAATACTATTAAGATTACAGCAATATTCTATCGCTTTCGCTTCGGATATAGAAGGCATGTTCTTACAAGTCAAGGCGTTGGATAGGGATCGAGACAGCTTACGATTTCTGTGGTGGCCTGAAGGAGACCTCAACCAAAAACCGGTGGAGTACTGGATGACTATCCAGGCATTCGGGATCATCTCGAGCCCCTCGAACGCTTGTTCAGTAGTGCGCACCACTGCTGACGACAACCGAGACGCCTTCTCTAAAGCGGTTATCGACAACATCAAACGGGATATATACATGGACGACAATTTAAAGTCTCTCCCATTGATGTTGCCAAGGGAACGGTAGAGTGTTTGCGAGTAACTCCCGTGAGTTTCTGGAATCGATCCTGGTAGAAGACTGAGGTGTTAAAGATCTATACCTCATCAAGGACGATCTTCCGGAAACCAAGACTCTTGGTTTGAAATGGGACACGGAGAGAGATATCCTGTTTTTCCAGTTAAAACAGCGAGATAATCCAGTTAGAACTAAACGGATTTGTCTAAGTATCCTGAGCACTTATTTCGATCCATTGGGATTTATTAGCCCAGTTATATTGGTTGCTCGGAGCTTAGTGCAACAAATGTGGCTTGAAAACCACTCGTGGGACGATCCACTTAAGGGAGAACTGCTAAAGAAGTGGATGAAATGGGAAGATTCTCTACCTTCCATCGAGAACTTTATTAATTCCCGTTCATATTTTGGTCACGTTCTCCCCACGTATTCCTATCAACTCCATGTATTTGGAGACGCCAGTGATATGGGAATAGGTATAGTAGCCTACCTGAGGGTTGAAACTCC
>JAUCBJ010005313.1:0-25182 GCA_032718475.1 Nemertoderma westbladi
GGGGGCATATGGCGCCAGGCAAAAATACCCGGGGGTATTTTCGGATAGTGCCATAAATCCATGACACGCCCCCCCCCCCCACGCCCCCCTAATTTTTCTACAAATCTTAATGAGATTGCATGAAATTTGAAACAGAGAAAGTTTCACCTCCCGACCACTGACTGGGTGAGCCAGAATTTATATTTTTGCAGTCAATCTTTAACAAGACAAGCGTACAAAAAAGTGTCTCCTGCGATATTGTTCCAGTCCCACCGCATGTATTCTTATACCTCATAGCTGTTGGGCGAGCCAAGAAAGTAAGCGAGCTTAGCATACAGGTACCACTAACACACTAGGTGCGTCTGTTATTCTGTTATTCTGTTGTTCTGCTATGTTCAATTTTTAACCTTAATAACTCAGCCAAATCAGGATAAAATCTATCCAAACTTGGTATACATGTAGTCTAGCAAAAGTTTATAAATTATCCAAGTTGAATTTGCGTATAGGCGTCGAGTCCTTCGAGTCCTTCGAGAAGGTAAGATAAATTCAGTTAATTTATTAATTAATAAATGTTGGTTCGGGTAAACACAGCATATTCAACATGACTTTTAATGGGAATTATTATTTTAAATTATAATATATAAATGATTATACTTAATAATTATACAGCTGTAATCCCCATACCCTATTCCATTATACTGTAGTTTTAATTAGTTTAAGTGATTTACTTTAAAAAATCTGTTTTTAATTGATCTAAACGTAATTAAGTTATCGAAATGCATCCCGTCACTCTATGCTTCCAGCTCCATCATTCCTTGGCATGCTTGCTATTGCCTATTAGTTTGGAACCAGTCCAATCATCATACCACCACTACTTGGCAACGGGTAATTACATCTATAGGACATGAGGCAGGCACTACTAGTGTAAGGTGCCAGACTAATGAGCCAGCTTGCTTTATCTCGCAAAATGATTGCCGAGTATTTAATCGTGATTCTTTAGAATAATTAGCAAAATAATTTCGTTGAGGTGTTGGCATGATAAATTAATATATATACTATCAATACTATCAATACTATCGGCATAAGGTAAGTTTTAATAATTTTTACAAATTGGGTTGCCTCCACACCTACAAATATATTACTTTTAAAACACAATTTCCTGTTAATACCTCTGCCTTTCATTAATCCTCTATGCTCCTTTGCGGTCGGGGTGGTGCAGATTACGTAAGAGGACGGTTGAAGCGAGGGGGGGGGGGGGGGGGGGGGGGGGGGGTGGGGACTTTCCTCTCTTCCTTGATGTATTCTAATTGGCGGTTTGGTTATTACTATTTACATACTTGTGTGTATAGTAGCACTTTACAGTGTGATTGTGATAATCCTGAGTGGCTCGGTTACACGAACGAACGTTAGTGAGTGAGTGAAAATAAAGCCACGAGGATCAGAACACTGTAAAGTATGTACTGCAACAAGTATGTATGTAGTTTTATTCCAAAATTTTAACATTACGAAATGATAGTACATATACATTATAAGAGATAGAAACTGCACAAATTATATTAGTTGCTGTATAAATAAATGTAAAAATGACATAAATTATGTTTATAATTAGTTAGCTTATATTTATGGTGGCGTTTGGAGCCATGTTAATAATATAGCTACTGGTTATTAATAGCTATACCCCGCCTATCGGTAGGTAATGGGTAATGCAGTAGGCTTTTCAGGCTTTCAGGTAAATCTCCACCTATTGTTTACGTGGTAACCAATGACGGCGTTAAGTAATGTCCACTAAGGGGACATTAATTAGTAACTACTACTACTAGGTCGAGCGAACTCGGACTTAATTAGTAACACCAAATCCAATACTAAATGTACAGGCCAATACAGTACAATGCTGTAATGTCCTCTAAAGTTGCAAAGTGCTAAATAACAACTCGCTGTTAAATACTAACGGCGTTGGAGTAATGTTACAATTTTGGAATAAAATTTCTTATTTATTTAATTAAATTTCTTAATTACCGATTTTAGGATAGAATTGCTCAATTTTAATATGTATCTGATAACTGAGTATGGTGCTGCGCGAAGGCCCCACGAACGAGTTTGTTGGAACCGATGGAAAGCTTGCCGTGGCAGCTTATGTAAATATGTAAAAAACATTTGAATATGTTAGGAAAACAGCTGAGATAGGGGAATTTGTTGAATGCTGCTTTTATTTGCTTACACTTCAAGCCATTTATTTTATTTAACAAAATACACGATTCTAGAACAGCGAGGATAATTTATTCTATATAATAATTCATCATATTCTGGAACATTTTGTCATATCTCCGCTATTTTACAACGAAATTCAGATTTTGTTACATTTCGGAAACCTTGCACGCTTTTTAACAGTAGATAATTTTGGGGGCATGTACTTGAATTACGATACTATATTTGGACATGGTGTATAGACTAACATCCAAATTATTAATTACAGCTTCTAATTTATGCTGATTCGATCAATTACTTTTCTAAATTATCATGTATATTTATTACATACAGATTGGAAGAAAAAGGGAATACAAATGTGTATTTACAATTACATCAGATAAATGAACTTACAGTTTCCAATAGTTTTAATAATGGAAGAGGCTTTACTAGAATCCACATTATTAAAATATAATTCGATCAACAGAAACAAGCTAAAACAAAACTTCAATATGCTCAAATTGAGGTCTAATAATTTATTTCAAAAGATAAAAGTATAAAGCAATCTCTTTCCTGCCTCAGCCTACTTAACAGTTATTATAGTAAAAACAATGCAGGCCATATCGTTGCTTGGTACAGTGGACTTTGTTCTACAAATAAATAAATGGCGCTCTGCACTAATGAATCATATTAATTATACGCGATAGCTCGCAAGGTGTGGGAGTTTGGAATTAAATAGTTCATTTGCTCAGCAACCGATTGTCACAAGTTAATGCAACTCGATATATTGGATCGTAAGCCTTTGGGTATACTTACCTAGGCGCAATAGGACGCAATCCCTATAAATAAAAATATTGCGATTGTTGTCGTTGGAAACCGATTTGCGAAAAAAAGAAAACGATTTACATAAACGTGAAATGTTAAGACAGGCATAAATGCGAAGGGTTGGTTACAACACAAGTAAAAAATAAACAAACTACCAGACGTCCTGTAACAATGGAGGTAAGTTGGACAACCACCAACTGTCAGACGTTCTGTAACAATGGAGGTAAGTTGGACAACCACCAACTGTCAGACGTCCAGTAACAATGGAGGTAAGTTGGACAACCACCAACTGTATGTAAGACGTCCGTTTCGCAGTTAATTGAGAGGCGTTCTTGGGAGATGAATGTTAAACAAACGGTGAATGTTAAACAAACGGTGAAAAAATTTACCAAGTTTTCAAAACCAGAAAGGAAATGCAAATGGCGGCAAAAGGTCAACAGTATCCACCAATAAAATGATCACGAACTCTTCCGAATACCTCATAATATAGACCTGGGAATTAGCTCTACTTCTTCATTTTCTTAAAGTAAATAAATTAGTTAATTATTAAATAATTATAATTATCGACCTAAACGTGATACCCTCGTATTCATCGCATCGACGATAACTTCTGACATGGAACTCGCATATTATTTAATGTCAATAATAATTTATTATTATAATATAGATAGGACTAAATGATGCATACTGACGTTATTGATGAAATAATGTTGCTACTTTTATTTAAATCGATATTTAAACACCTGAGGGTTATTGTATTTTAAAATACAACAAATCAAAATCATTATAATGAAAGAAAATTATAGATTGTAATTACAATATTATAAATAATTATCAAATAACTCTCTAATGATAGCCAATAATAATAAATCATTACAACCATATCAAGGATTGAATTATAATTCAGGACACAGTTGTATGCGATCCAGTGCATTCAAGCTGTGGAATTTTCAATAAAGACTTACGCAAAGTGGGACATGCGAGCAAACATGAAAATATAGTTAAAAAACGCAGAATTAACTTTTAATCCAATAGGATGGATATTTTGAAGACAGCTTTATTATAGTGCAGCAAGTTAATAAATGCAACATAATAAATAAATATTATGATTTCAACACTAAAATATAGTAACGGCATTTTGAATTGCAGTTTCTCCAAAACAACCAACAAACACTCTCGCAGTAGTCCAGCTGTTAGCATTACAACCAGTTATCTCAGTTGACAACGTCAGGTAGTTTCTCTATAGTTCGGCTTCGATTCAAACTATATCCTTGGCTCTTTCGCTCACCTCCCCGCCTCCTACGACCCGCTGGTCTCGACTCTCGGGCCAGACGCTTGGCAATGTCGTCATTGACATCCACACTGAGGACGTCGTCCGTGGAGTAATCCAAGAGATCGTTAATCTGGAACCCGGTGCGACGCCCCCTACGAGACACTTTGTGAACTCCGCCTCTCTCGTCTCTTATGTTTCCTTCCGCGACGCTAGATGGCGCTCCAGTTTTCAATAAATTATGCAACTCGGTATTTCGAACAGATTTTCCCGGGGACTTCTTGGCCCCGTCTGGTTGCGATTCCCTATTTTTGAGTTTAACTTTTTCATTGTGTTGAATTATTTTCTCTCGCATCGTCTTGTATTCGAGAGCAAACTCTATAATTGTTTTACAGAATTCTGCAGGTTTCACCGATTTGACAGCTGACACGGACATTCCGAAGTATAGAAGAAGTTTATAGAACCGACAATGTAATCGACGATGCACCGACTTCAACACGGCGACCTTCACAGCGCAATCCTTCAAAAAAGCGGTCATTTGCTTCTTTTGCTTGAAGGTGCGGTCTCTCTTCACTATGCGGCTCAAATTTTCCCAAGAAACCAAACACTGATTCTCAACATTCGTCAAGTTGTCCTGAATTTGGTCGAAGTCAACATGAGAACATCTAACTAATCCCCCCAGCTCGGAATACAGATCGCGACACTGTGGGTGACGCTCCATCATAAGGTTGACAAGATGGTAAATTAACGACTGTCTATGAACGGTATCTTTAACTTCGGTGGCTTTAGAAAGATATTCCAAATGAAAACCGCACGCATCAGTGTTGTTCAAAAAGTTCCCAATAGATAGAAGCAAGCCGATGACCTTATGAAACGTTTGACAATGAACTAATTGATTCATACCCATTTTTAAATCCATAAGTGGCTCTGCAATCTCCAATTCCAACGCGTCGTAATCCAACTTAAAGATCCACAAACGCAACCTCGCTTCCAACTCTGGAACCATACTCAAAGTGATTAAGAACTTCTCCGCAGACCCAAGAGGCACTTCAGGGTTGGACATTTGAGCTTTACGTATCTTAACAACTTCTTCCTCGTCATTGGGAATGATACTAATAATTTTCTCTATACCTTCTCTGTTTAAAGCAATCATATCCATGTTTCCTATCGCCGTCCTAATTGTCCTCGGTAGCGGTAAACTTGATAATGCTATATTGATTTGGTTTGATCGTTTGGAATCTAAAACTGTAGTCACCGTCTTCTTATCATCCTTCTTTTTATTAAGTTCTTTGGATTTGTTCTCAAAAAGATTTTCGATGGTCTCATAGTCTAACTGTTTTTCTTCACCTATCGTATCCCAGAGGAGTCCAGTACCCCATCGAAATTTCAAAGATTTCGGTAATTTCTTCACTTCTTTCCAAAACAATCGAACAGTCTTCTTTGATTTATTAGGAAAGAATGACTTTCCAGTTGCAGATGATGCCAAAGGTGGAGGAGGTGGAGGAGGGGGAACAGGTACGTCACCGTGCAGTGGCGGAGGTGGTGGAATACTTGAGAGTAAGGGGGGAGGTGGAGGTGGCGGAGGAATACATCCAGCAACTACTTGGGGGGCATTAGTAGGATAAGATTTCAGAAACCACTTATCAATATCCTCATCATCTGACTCATGTAAATCAGTAAAATCAAGATCACGAATTTTTAAATGAAGACTTTCGAATTTCAAATTCTTAGTCAGTTCATGATCCTCAATACCATATTTTTTGGTTGTATCGACTTCTTCCATGGCCTCCATATCATCATTGGCATCATCAGCTGTAAATATTTTTCGAGGTGATCGTTTATTCTCTTTATCCGGCTCTGTTCCTTTATTATTTTTAAATTCTATTTTATTACAGTCTGGGTCTTCACCAGCACTGGAAGCAGCGTTTTCTTTTTGTTTTGTAGCAGCAAGGGATAATCTTCTATCGGCGACAGCACTCTTAGCAGCATCACTTTCTACCTTCAACATTTGGCTTGTAATATTTTTCTTCGCTTCCTGAATACCTGCAGTTGTCCATTTAGGCAAATCTAACTTGGTTCTAGGAACTGTCTTCGACTGCGCTTCTTTCTGCTTCAACATAAAACTATTAGCTAATTTACTTTTAACAGCTGCATGTTTATCATTAAATTCCTTATTTTGCATAATTTTTGGGGGCTGAGTTTCTCTAAATGACAGGTTATCTTTACAAACGTTAATTTGAGTTGCAGTGACTACACTATTATCTAGAACATTATCGCAAGTAGTCTGTAAGGAGTTGTTTTCTACAATCTGGCAAAGATGGTTATGTATTGGCTTATCTTGAAGGGTACTTGTGGAGGAGCACTGCGCACTCAGTTGGTTTCCTGGTGTCTGTGCGAGCATATCTATAACATGAAGCGGCTGTTCATTCTCACTAAGCACATCAAATTCACTTTCTAACTGAACAACCTCGGTTAGCTCTGCCAGTTGTAAGATTGTTGCTTTGATGCTAGAAGAAATTTCGTCAGCAGTCATGTGCTCCTGACTGGCTCGTTTTAAAACCTCAGCCACTTCATTCATCTTTGCTTTCACAGTGCTAGCTTTTGCAATACTAAGTGGGATTTTATTTCTTTTGATTAGAAAATCAAGTCCATCTACCTTCTTAGCAGTAGCATTAGTAGCATTCACTAGGTCGTTCCCACTACCAGACACCGCGGATTCAAATTTTGATCCTTTGAGTAATTTCCGATGATATCGCTCCTCGCCATTTAATTCACCAGGGCAAGATTTTTTCAACAAGTATTCAACTGCCTGATCAAGTTTTTCTGTTATTCCAGATGTTTTTGCTCCATCACTAAAACATCTTTGAATCTTTCTCCCAGATAATGCATCAGTTTGTAATCCTTTTGGTTCGGCGTCACTAGGAAAAAGCCCAACCGTTGCAGCTTCTCCCTTAGCATACTTATTTGGTGGCGGCAATGCAGCTACCATTTCAGGAGTATTGACAATTGGAACACTCATTTTTCTTATCACATCACCAGGTTTAATTTGATCATTCGATTGTTGTTGGCGCATTTCATTTAAATGTCTTAGCATTTTGTTAGTAGCACTCAAACTATCAGATATTTTTTTACCACTTTCAGTACCATTTGAAAAAATTATTTTCGATTTATCAGGCAGATTACTCTCAATATCTCTCTGAAGATCCATATATCTATCATTTGAAACTCCATTGTTACATAAAGAAGACGTAATATTTGCATTGTCAACTGTCCCGTTTTTCAGATCCAAGTTCCTGGTGATTTTTGAACTCGTAGGAGATTCGTGAAGACTCATTTTTCTTATCACATCACTTGGTTTTATTTTATCTTTCACTTGGTCCTCTCGCATATCATTCACATAGCCTAACATTCTGTTAGCAGCTTTCTGAGCATCAGAATGTACCTTAATGTTTTGATTGACCTCTGTTGATTGACAATCTGATGAAGATATTGTAAGTTTCGCCTCCGGTACCTCAATGTCGGCTGAACTATTACTATGACCTTGATTTAATGATGTTTTACCATTCTGTTGTTTTTGTCGCATCTCATTTAAATATATCAACATTCTATCTGTAGATCTCTGGGCATCAGCAGAAGGACCAGAAGGTGTTATAATATGTTCATTATCGTTAATATTTGCATGAAAATCTTGCAATACCATTCCATTGTCAACAAACTTTTCAGATACAGCATTCCCAGACGATGGGGTTTTATTTAAAGTCTTTAAGTTTGTTGATGGATTTCTTTTCGCAATTGCCTTTCCTACAGCCGAAGCTGAACCTGGACCACAAATAGCAGAATGAGATGATATTGGAACACTCATTTTTCTTATCATATCACCTGGCTTTATTTGATCTTTTGATTGTTCCTGACGCATTTCATTCAAATAACTCATCATTTTGTTAGTAGCTCTCTCAGCACCTGACGGCAACCCAGGTTGTTGATTAAGATCTTTAGCCTGGGCGGAATTCTGGGTTCTATCTTTCAATTCTGTTGCTTTATCTGTAAGTGAGTCGGAATTTAGGTTTTTTAGGTTGTTGATATGATTCTGTCCTTCATTAACATCAGAACTACAAGTTGAGACACGGTTTTTGTCAGAATTTTCAAGATTGCCTGGATGTTTTATAGCTGAATTTGATTGTTTTACTGATAAATTCGCTTTATTCTTGCTATTTAGATCTCCTGTGGTACTCATTTTCCTTCTCATATTACCTGGTATTGATTGTTCTTTCGGTTGTTCCTGTCGCATCTCGTTCAAATAACTGAGCATTTTGTTAGCAGCTACCTGGGCTGCAGAGGGTCGTTTATTTTCTAAACAATCTTTATTGCTATAATGAATACTTGCAGCTTTATCTACAAGTGGTTGTGTACTTGTATGCTTTGAATTAGTTTCTGTAAATATCTCTGAAACAATGTGATTATTAGGTGGGATTGAAACTTTATTAGATAAGGCAAAATTTGTTGAACCTAAAGATTTTGAACGTTCTTTCTTCAGAGATAAACCAGCACCATATTTAACACTTTTGGGTTTTCCGTGCATGCTCATTTTACTTATCATATCACCTGGCTTTATTTGATCTTTTGATTGATCCTGACGCATTTCATTCAAATAACTCATCATTTTGTTAGCAGCTCTATCAGAATCAGAATGACATTCAGGTTTTTGAGTAACATCATTGGACAGGGAGACATTTCTAGTTCCATCTTGTAATCCCATTGCTTTATGTGTGTCATGATTGAGGTTATTTGTGTTGATCTGCTTATGCCCTTCATTAGTATTAGTACTGCTAGATTGGATATATTTTGCAGATTTATTAAAGTTAACGGGATGTTTTATAGCTTGAGATTTCGGAGATCCTATGTTTCTCATTTTCATTGGAACATCATCTGGTTTTGTGCAATCATTTAATTGTTCCCGTTGCATTTCATTCAAATTGCTCAGCATTCTATTAGCAGTAACCTGAGCTGGAGAAAGCGATTTATCTTTTAAGCAACCATCTTTTATAGATAATGCAACATTTGTTGGACATATTGGTTTCGAATTTTCCTCTTTCGTGGACAACCCTGCATTAAGTTTATGGTTTTCTGGTATTCCTTGCATACTCATTTTTCTTATGAGATCAACTGGTTTTGATTGATCTTGTTGTTCCTGTCGCATCTCATTCAGATAGCTCAGCATTTTTTTAGTAGCTATCTGGGCAGACGTAGGTGCATTGCTTTGTTCGGCATTTCTACTACATTGCGACATCATAGCTTCATCCACAACTAAACCTGTACTATAATTATTGATAATTTGCTGCCCTTGGGTTCCAGGAATATTAGTCATATCCACAGATGGTGTCATCTTCTTACCCGCTATATCAGAGTTAGTAGCGCTCTTACTTTTGGAATTTGACTCTTTCACCGCCAATTCTTTATTTTTATAATTTCGGGGCACTGGAATTCTCATTTTTCTTGTTTTATCATCTTGTTTTTCATTATCATTCAGTTGTTCTTGTTGCATCTTTTTCAAATAGCTTAGCATTTTATTAGTAGCTGTCTGGGCATCTGAAGGTGATTTGATTCGATCACTATCTTTAATGTGATCAGTAACAGCATCAGCTGCCAAAGCTATTCTATTGTCTACAACTACAGAATCTATAATGTTCTGACTGGAATTGGTCTCATTGCATCTTTCAGGTATATCATGCCTTGATGGTGACAATGGCTTTTTTTTAGAATTTCCAGTGGAATGTTTCATTTGCATATTTCCCTCTTCAACGGAATCTGCTGAACTAACTTGAATACTCGATTTTCTCATACTATCTGCTGGTATGGCATGATCTTTCAATTGCTCCTGCCTCATCTCAGTCAAATACCGCTTCATTTTGTTAGCTGCAACCTGAGCACCAGATAGCGATTTATCTTGTTTAAGGCTATCTGCTTCATTTTCACATTTTGGTATTATTATTACATTGTCTTTCAATGCACTTATTCTAGACTGCTCACTAATGTCATTTGACACATTTCCTTTGGTAGAAATACTATCAGATACTGTTTTATTCTTGGAAACATCAACATTCCCTGTAATTATACTTTCTGAATTGGAATCTGTAGCAGGAATTGCACGACTATTATTATGCTTCTTACATTCTGGAATTATCTTTTTTCTTATCACATCTACTGAATTTGTTTCATTTTTAATTTCCTCTTTTTGCATGTCATTCAAGTGGCTTAACATTTTGGTGGATTCTGGCAATCGTTCTGTAATCGGAGAGATTGTTTCACTTTCAAGCATTGAATTATCAAATAATTTCAAATCAGTATTTTTTAGGAGACTATCTATCCCGCCTTCTGGCTCTTTGTGGTGCCTACCACATTTAATTTTTGGATCCTTCTTTGTCAATGTAATTTCGAAATTTTGATCCTGGTCAGCTACATTAATCCTTTGATTAATATCACCGGGTTTCATTTTTTCCAGCCCTTGTTGCGGATTTAAATCAGTGCAGTAATCACGCGACTTAAAGCTAGCTGCAACTTTTGGGTCACAAAGAGTAGAATCTGACTTCCTTTGTACTTCTGATTTTATATCAGTCTGAGGCACAGTTACATCATCTTCTGGCCCTGATTTGCCAAAATTAGGCTTAATGAGAGATTGCTCATGTTTAAAAATCTTCTCAGTAAATGATGCATTATTCACTGAATTAGCATATACTTTCTTATTATTTATATCCTTTTCTGTATCAACCAATTCATTCAACAGTTTGTTGGTATCCACTCTATGGTTTATTGAATCCCTTTGTTTCCCCGCAGGTTGAACAGAATCTACTGGGAATCTCTTCTGTAATTTTGCGCATTTAACATCATTTGCATCATGCAACAACATGTTTTTACCCTCAGATTGTACTGAATGACTTCTATTTCTCGATATGGGAATATTTGAGTTTACCTTTTTCACTACAATTCTCCCTTTTTGGCTATCATGAGGTAATCCTGCACTTTCATTGTGTAATACGTGACTTGATTCTATAGAATGTTTCCCAGATTTATTGTGTCTTGGAACAGACATATCTGTGTACTTTTGCTTAGAATTAATGTCATTGGCTTCATCAGCAAATCGTTCTTTATCTTCAATGATATTATTTTCTGACAATGGCGATGTCTGGTTTTCAATTTCAGATTTATGCATCGATTTATTATCTGATTGTACCTCTGAAATCTTCGCCCGTTTTTTATTTACAGTCTGTTTATTCTTGTGATGAGTTCGATGAGTAAGCTCAGAAAGTTGCTGAGATTCAGTATCAGATAAACTAATTTTTCGTGCTATATCCTTGGCTCTTTTAGTTTCAGTTTTCTGTTCATTTCTCATTGCCTCTAAAGATGCTTGCATTCGCTCTGCAACACTGGGACGTCTTTGTTCTGGACAAATAGAAGATCCCGGTTTTGATACATTCGTTATCTTTCGGTGTTCAATATTATCAAAACGTTCAGTATAAGAACTAGACGGTTGATTTTGACATTTATCTTCTATTTCTTTGTTGAAATTAGCCTCGCCTTGAAAATCTGGTTTATTTTTTATGTCATATTTACACTTTACACTTGAATTATTGATAAGAATGTCTGGTCTCCTGACATTATTATTTATATTTAAATCATCTACACATGTATCAACAGCTGATTCAGATTCAAACTCCTTTGTCTTTGAATGTCTACTATCATTCATAACTGTAGTATTAGAAATATTTGATTGGGAAAGTACATCACTCCCATTATTGCTTTGGATAAATTTCGATTGATATTTGGTAAACTGTGATTTAGAAATGGGCAATTCTTCAGCGGTAGCATCTTTGGAAACAACCTGTTTACATCTAAACCCAGTTCTGTTATCGATGGTTTTTGGTTTATCAAGATAATCAACACTATTGTTACCAATTGTAAAATCATTCTTATCAAGAGTTGAATTTTGAGGTCTCGAAAGTTCTGTAGAATTTGAATCTTCTAATAATTGAAGGTTATCCTTTTCAGTCTTGTGGTCTGGAAGTACATTTGATGGAGTATCATAGCATATTTTATAAGCATTAGTAGGTACTTTAACAGTTTTAACAGTTCCATTTACACCACCTGGTGTATTATTTTTTGACAATGAATTAGATGCATCCGTTCCATGAGTCTGCTTACTAGGAATATTTGTTGCATGACTTGAGCTACCTTCAGTATCCAGCTGTGTAACATCATGAGCACATGTGATATTTCCATTTCTCAAATCTTTAGATTGCGTTGTAGTTTTGCTCTTAGACCCAGTCAATTTTCTTGATGCCGCAGCAAAATGTTGATGGAGAACATTCTTTAGAAGTTTTACTACTTTATCTTGAGAATCAGATAATCGCCGACTTAATGCGCCTTTATGTTTCGGCAAATTCCCTCCCTTATGACTTTTTATACTACCAGATTGAGGTAATTCCGTCTGTAAGGAATTGGAAGCAATGGTATTTCCTTTATGTGAATTATCTTGCACTGCCGATTTGTTAGGTAGTGAGCTTGTACTTGGATTAGCAGATCTATTATCATTACTGGTATTATCTGAACATGAATTGGAACTAATATTATCATAAGAAGGCACAGTGTCACTAGATAAATTGTTTCGCATTGAAATCGTGTGCTCATTGATACTTTTTTTATCATCATCCAAGGATTGTTGTGTCCTCAACATGTAATCCATATGGAAAGGTTTCTTTCTACTTTCATTCTCGCTTTTCAGCATAGGACCTTTATAATTCGAATTAATTTGGATTTGCTTAATTCCAGAATTCCCCAAGTTATCACAATAATTTTCTGATTTTGATGAGCAATTGTTTCCTCTGCCTCTTCTATAGATTTCAATATTTCCTTTTACAGAAGTATCATCATCTTCTCCAATTACAAAAACATCTGTTGACATCTGTGACTCTTCACCGTCAGATACAACAGGCTGTTTATGAAACAACTCAATAGATGCATCCATAGTTCTCATAAAAGACTCGTCTTGGTTTTGTGATAAACCGTTATTGTTACTTCTGCCATTACTGTTCATATTTATATGTTTCATATCCACATCACTAGCATTAGCCGTTGCGAAAGACATTGAGTTGTCTGAAGATGATTCAACAACGTCTTGAGGGACATTAAATTCGGCAGTAGAATTATTACAATGCTTAGAATCAATAAATGTAGGGCCATTATGTTTTATTACATTAATCTCACAAACACTATTAATTGTATCACTTACATCTTTTCTCAAGGCAGATTGTTGTAAATTATCTGCTGGTTTGCTGTGAGCTTCTATACATTGACTGTCATATAATATTGACTCTTGATGCTCTACCTTTGCAAACTTTTTACTTTTGGACGATTTACTTGTGTCAGAAGGCCTAGTAATTTCCCTAGAGCTTGTGCAATTTCTAGTTATACTGTTGTGGTTATCACATTGAGCCAGTGCATTCAAACTAGCATTACAATGTCTTTTCATTTGCTGATTGTCTAGAAATTGTTGATCTTGGCTATCAGTAGCATTATTAATAGGAACACACTGGATATCATTTTCATGTTTTGAGTATTCTTCAAGCTGCATCTTGAGGTCGGCAACACTGCCAAAAGACGTTGCCCGCACTATGTTATTAGAGTCACCAACACCTTCATTGTTATTGTCTGATGTCAATGATGACGACATCAATTTGTTGGATCTTTTAACATCTTGAGCTCCCTCAAGTGCCAGTGTGAGGTCAGCAACACTGCCAAAAGACTCAGTTTTTTTTATAAAAGAGGAATCTAAACTCTTTCCATTATCAGTTTGGGGTATAATTGTTTGTGATTGACTAGCTCCTTTCGCTTCCTCAATTTGTGTCTTCAGGTCAGCAACACTGCCAAATGACTCAGTTTTTCTAATATTAGAAGAATCCAAACTCTTTCCATTATCAGTTTGGGGTATAATTGTTTGTGATTGACTAGCTCCTTTCGCTTCCTCAATTTGTGTCCTCAGTTCAATAACACTGCCAAATGACCTGGTTTTCATAATTTTACTTGATTCCACAATGTTGTCATCATCAATTACATCAGCTACAGAAGCAGATAGCACTTTGTGGGACCCATTGCTATCTTCGTGGTCTTCAAATTGTGTTTTCAAGTTAGCAACACAGCCAAAAGATTTTGCTCTTTGTCGATTGTTTGACTCGAGGATGTTTTCATCTACAGCATCAGATGTAGGAGCTGGAATCATTGCGTATGATTCATCTACTTCTAACACGTCATTTGGTCTACCATTGCACGACCTATCTACAAGACCACTTTCCTGTAACATGGTTTTTAAGTTTTCTATTTGATTGATGTTCATATTTTCAATTCCAATTTGCATGATATTTGATTTAATGTTAGGGTCACAATTGAAAAGTAAGGCCTTTAACTCATCAATATGTGTAAAACTATCTGATCGTTTTACAGGCTCATATTCGTCATCACAGTTTTCGATTGAGCCACCCTGTGTGCTAAGCATAGACACTTGACTTTGGATATTCTCGGAACTCTGCAATAATTGTGTATCCAGGTCGTTTATGGTTTCAAACTTCTTGGATTTTGGGAAGTAGAATTCCTTTTGTGAAATTGCTTTGCCTATTTTGCTATTCCCAGTCATATCTAGACTGATAGAGCCATTACTCCTCACAATATCGTGTAGATGGTTAGACTGAGACTCACTAGAAATATCATACAAGTTTAACTTTGAAGATCCAGCACTTAATTCTCTTTGGTTATCAGAATGTAAACTCTTTGAGTGATTTACATTTTCAAATGCATTTTTAATGTCACTTACTAACGATGTCTGGATAAGTTTTCCATTTGAATCGGTGTGAATATTTTGCTTCATTTTCTCCGATTGCAAACACATATTCTTCAATTTACCACCAACCTCCATGTGACCACCAGTAGTGCCACTTTGTTTCTTTAAAGTTAAACCTTCTTCAAGTTTGCGTTTCCTCTCCTTCAAACTTAAATATGTCTCTTCAAATACCCCACTCTCATCGTTGTTAAGATTGCTATTTTTAGGAAGAGGAACAGGTGGCTTAGAAGGATAATTCTTTGAAGGATATGGTAATCCTTCTTGTGCCTCAGTGGTTGTAGCGTTTCCATCAAGATTAAGAATAACTCCATCTTGTAAAGTTTCACAATCATTATTGTTCTCATTGGAAGTCAATCCCATAATATTATCGAAATACTTCAATGATGACTCAAATAATCGTTTTCGACGTTCTTTAACATCAATAGCCTGTAAACTGCTTCTTCTTTGATCAATTGATTTCGAGGTTAACTCTAGCTGTAATTTCCTTTTCCGCTCTTCAATGCTACCAATGTCATCATTGTCAGCAAATGCATCTTCGCCACTTAGAGAAACATCATCACTGTCAATCTCACACAGTTTGCAAAAAGTATTTGCTAATTCCTCCGTAGGAGGCATGTGAGACAAAATATCTGAAATTGATAAAGAATCCTCTCCAGTCTCATCTATAAATTCCTTTAAAACAGAGGCTAAGGCTGTTGAAGATTGATCGTTTAAATCGATCTCACACATGTCCTCATGTTCATACGAGTTACCAAGATCGGTTTCCTCATTATCAGGAAGCACATCTCCATCTTTACACTCGACAGTATGATTGCTCAACACATCTACTGTATCGAAGCCCTCCATCATATCACTGATTGCAAATTGGATTGCACTGCACATGAGTAGAACGTCCTCATGAACACTACCCCGTGACACTGGTGGTGAAGGCGTCACTTGAGATACTGCCATACTTAAAACATCATACTCATTGTCATGTTGCGGGGAAATACTTCGCTCAATTGCTCTGTGCAAATAAAATGGCCGTTCAGATGCATCTTGGTAAAGAAGTTCATCATTATCTTGTAATGGATCTATTGTGTCACTAGGGAGAATATTTGTCAATTCATTTGAAGACATGACGCTTTCTATCTCACATGATGACACTGGGGAAATCAAATCACGTGAAAGTTCATTGGCAAACCTTGTAGGTGCATTCCCATTCATTGCTTCTGCGATTTCATCATCGCAATAATCATCATTATTTGGATCACTATCATTGCAAGCAATATCGCTTCTAATAAAACTATATTCGCTGGCGTTATCTATGTCATTGGGTTCTCGTATACCAACATTAGAAACCTGAGAAATTGAACTGAATCTGCTAGTATTATCTGGAATGTGATCTTCCAAAATCTCATACATAGATGAAGTTCTACTAATTGGTTGGTCAGACTCACTGCAATCCTGATTAAAAGGAAAGTCATTAAGTGTTAAACAAGAGCCACCTCTACTCATCATCAATCCAGACTCACTGTCTGCGTATCGTGATTCTTCAGAAATGTACCCTGAAGGTCGCAAACACTGGTTGAGACAAGAAATCGAGGAACTGCGACTTGGTGCTTCATCCAAGGCATCATGCCATTCATCTACATCTTCATCATCCAAACCAACCAGAGAGTCATAATGTGAAATCAAGTTATGTTTGCGGTGGTTGTGATTCTCCATTGGTAGTGGTATACGTAGACCTGTCGCAGGCATAGAGCCAATACTGCGTCGAGACTGACCAAATACCCCATCCTGACAACCAACGCGTTTTCTATCTGATCTCACCTCGTTCCTATGCCTGGATTCCTCGGATATCGAAGAACATCGATCACGACGTCTACAGTTTGGTACACTGATGGTACAATCCGAGGTTCTAGAATGCTCTTCCATTTCGCTCCCTTCACTACCTTCAGTCGCAGTTGATAGAAAGGTGTCGTACGATCGACGTCGATTCGAGGCACGTTGGTAAACAGTTCGACTGGACTGAGAAACCAACGATTTTCTCCGCAATTGTCTCTCAGCCCGGCGCTTTTCTCGCTCGTCGAGTTTATTCCTACGCGACTCCTTATTAGCAGAATGATTCCTCGATGAATCATCATCGTTGCGTCTCGAAGTTGATTTCGGTTCATCCATAACATCATTGTGGTCCGAATTCGCCCCATGCAATTCATTTACAATTTGTTCCCTTAGTCGCTTGTGATTGGCTATCTCTCTGTCTATTTCAAGCAGAGCATCCCGATATTCAATTTTCCTACTCGACTTTTGTTCTTCCGTTTCTGGAAAACTGAAACTTCTTGTGTGCAACATGTTGTCGTTATTATCTTTGAATTCCATAGCTAGAAAACATAAATATAACCAATATATGATAAAATTCCATATAGATATGAATTGATCCATCTGACCAATTTACACTTTAATTTACTCCAATGCTTGACTAAATTATCAAATATATAGATAGAGTCATTGGGGGTAAAAAAAAGAGACCGCTTTGTGGGGTATAAAAAAACACTGCATAGCATAACTCAAGTTCACTTAAACGTGAGAAAGTGATATTAATACCATTTGAACGTTTTTTATTAGCTTAGCCAGTATCCAATCAAATCACCCCAGCCTACAATATGACGTTGTTATCCAGCTGATTTAATGTTGTTATTCTTTTGGCTGGTGGAGGGTTCCAACCACAGTATTTCCCAACCATGAATTCTATTGGTTGCTTCGAATTCACCCTAGTTACCCACCTAAAATGTATGTGTGGGGTAAAAAAACAGGGTGATTCCAGCCGTTTCACACTGTTGAACAATACAAGTCTGAACTCAGCATGCCTGAGGTTGGCTAAAAGTATAATAATCTGTGAATACCTTATATATACGAGGTTACAGGTTTCAAAGGTTGATGTGATACCAAGGCATTCGCGCAGCACGAGGCTAAGATCAGAAACCAGTCGCCAGATCCGGTGGTCCTGGCAGCCCGGTATGGGAACCACGTAGGACCCGGACCCGGACCCGGACCCGGACCCGGACCCGGACCCGGACCCGGACCCGGACCCGGACCCGGACCCGGACCCGGACCCGGACCCGGACCCGGACCCGGACCCGGACCCCCCGGACCCGGACCCGGACCCGGACCCGGACCCGGACCCGTAGGACCACACTATTGTACTAGTCAGAACATTTTCGCATATATTGTTAGATTGTATCTCCTCATGTATCTTTAAATAAATAGACGCTGCGGGGGGGGGGGGGGGGGGGTACACGATCTAAACAACTACCCGAGCCTGATTCCCAGACTGCATGATTCGAGTCTGATCGAATGCTACGTCGGTACTGTGTCAAGTACAATCAATGCACACATCTCCAACCAGACACAATATAACATTGGAGGTGTCTCATTGGTTCCCCCAAGCTTGACACTAGAACAAAATCGCCTCCGCTTTGCAGGACATTGCTTTCGCCGTGAGGACCAGCCACTGCATAATCTTGTACTTTGGCAGCCTCATGGAGTGAATAAGCATGGTGGATAGCCCATGACTTTCTTGAGACGCCTCTTAAAGGACACTGGCCTTGAAGATGCGGATGATCTAGCAAATGTCATGGGTGATAGGAGTTGTAGCGGCGTAATTTTGTCAAGAAGCCGACACAGTATTCTTAATGCGCGCTGCATTGGCAAAACTATTTTTGTTAATGTTATTTTTGTAAATTTTAGCAGCAAGCCTATTATAGTAGTGGATCGAATTTTCATTCAACCGATTCACCACAGAGTAGTTTCTATTAGCCTCAATCACCGAAATCCATGTCAAATATGCGGCCTGATCCTTCGGTTGTTGCGTGATTTATAACAGAGGCATCAGATTAGGCAGTTAGGTAGGACTACTACACTACTGAGCTGATGATTCCACATTTGAAACTATGTTTTTTATTTACCCACACTTTTTTTTTTCACCCCATTTTGGGGTAAAAAAAATATCACTTTTTTTACCAGAATTTCTTTAAATATATGTTCGGTGATATTGTTTGATGATCATTAAGTTACATTTTTTATTAGTTTTCAGACAATACAGTACCAAATTTATTTAAATCCATGGAATATTAACAATTTTATTGACAAAAAACGGAAATTGTTTTTTTTACCCCCAATGACTATAAATGGTATTTTGAATTAATGGTTAATATTTTTTTAGGTAATGGCTAAAGGGAATATTTAAAAAAAAAAATACAACAATGAGCACATATAATGCTATAAGGGCACATTTTATTTCTAAAATTAGCCCATTATTTGGAGACAGGGGGGGGGGGGGGGGGGGGGGCTGGACGCAAAACCCGCCTTGGCTAATTAATATCCCGCCTCAATGTTAAATTCTCAATTTAGGGAAAGGAGCAGGTTACAGTGGCACGTTATTTTAACCAAAACAATAAACTAAACACAATAGAACAGGTTACAGTGTCATTTTTGAGAGTAATCAACTGTTATTTGCGTCGAATTTCCCCTGGAGAGGGATTCATTTGTATTGCGTCCAGTCCCCCCCCCCCCCCCCCCCCCCATCTGAATATTTAAGGTTCCACTTGTTCAGCTCGAAATTCTGTATAAGGGTCAAAAATTTCATGGCAATTGGATTTACAGATCTCGAGAAAAGGGAACATGAATAAAATTACCTCCGCGCTAATCGCTAAAGGAGTAAACGGAGCTGAAAGTCAAAGCTCGTATATAAAAGGTGCCATATTATTGCTTAAAAGTTTTGAAGGATTAGGATTTAGGTGATGTGAGTTGGATTATCGGAATCCACATAAACATCGATAATATCGATATCGACTTGTTCTGTTAGGATATGAAGCAGTCCTTTATAAATGACAGGTTGAATGATTCTGAAAAGACCAATATTGATACGCTGGTTAATAGTTATAATACAACTCTGATTACTGATCTCAATAAACATGCCCCAGTTATAACAAAGAACATCACTTCTAGACCCACGTATCCCTGGTATAACGAAGATACAGTATAACAAAGAGGAAAAGACTGAAAAGAAAGCTAGAAAGGCAATACCAAAAAGACATGACAGATCTGCATCTTGTGCATCTGTTTCGAGATCAATGCAAGGTGGTATGCAATACTATATCACGTGTCAAACAGGAATACTACTGTACAGGTAGGTCTCAAGTGAATGAAAGTAGGAAGGACACAAGGACAAGGATTCAAAATCGTTAATAAGGTGCTATATCGCAATCGAGATATAAAACTGCCAGATCACGATTCTGAAGAAGTTCTGGCAAATGAGTTCTGGCAGACTATTTTGAATAAAAAATTAGAAATTATCCGATAAGAGACTATGTCCGAGATTTCAAGGTCCGCTTTGGGACGTTGGGGGGGGGGCACCACACAGTCACTCACCAGCTGATTCTGGGACAATCGCTGACTATTTATTTGTAAGAGGTTTTAGAAATTGCTGATTTATGTTATTTTAAATCGTCTGATAATTCTGACCCACTAACTCAATCACCAATCTTTAGCGAGTTTCTTCCCACAGGGTGTCTTCACTATATACAATACACTACACGTTTGTGGGGCCTTCGCGCAGCACGAGAGCCTGTATTAGAAAGTACATTATACTAATTTCAATTAGATATACGAAAACAGTCCTTCGCCAAATATATATGAGTGAAGGCGATGCTATCAGTTTGCGATAAATTAGTTGTAAAAACAGAGATCGATTTCACTTTGTCCTTACACACTTTAACTGTTATTTGTAAACCTTCTAACTAGGGCTATTTATGTTAAGTACGACATTTTTAAATTTACAATACTCTTCTCCTTCACTAGCCTCTGTTGTTGTCTGAAAATAATTTCCCTAAACGGAGACTAACGACCTTTGTAACTGTGCAAAGTCTCGAAACTGTGAGAGTAACTGCTGATTTATGGCAGATGGATACTCGTATCCACTGTAAACTCGTTGCGTTCGTTCGTTTTTACCAAATTTCCAAATCTTTCTAAACTTTTGCCGGACTACATATGTTAGAAGTTTCGTTTATTTTCATTAAGGAATAACCGAGTTATTAGCGATCAAAAATTTACGACGACGACGACAGACAACTCGTTAATGGCACCCATATGCGAACCCTTCGCTCACTTCGTAGCTCGCCCCACATAGTGTGTCTCCCATAGTGGTTGAAACGGAGAAGAGGGGGAGGGAGGGGGGGGGGGGGGGGGGGGTTCTCATTGGCAGACTGTACCAGATCGCCAAAAAAAGCAAACGGTTACAACGTGACAAAGGTTACAAAATTGTACCTTTAACGCATACTGAGTCGAAAATTACAATTAGCAATCCAAAGGTTATTATTACACACGAATTTAACACACGAAAACCACGTTGTCTTAGTTAATGTGACTCACCTCCCAAACTCCGCTGACGTTTGAACATGGTGGAGTCATGACTACCAGTCTGGAGTTCGGCTGATGTTGGATTGTTAATACAAACGGTGTTAGGAATATCAACATGTTGTTGAAATATAATAAACTGTTCAGTTAGACCAGCGTCTATGGTTCCACTGCATCGGGTATCATCAATGTAATGCTGGATGCCTTGTTCCATTAATGAATTCATTACATCTTTCACCTGAAAGGTTAAATCCGAATTAATGTCCGGGGGGATTCTTTGGCTGAGAGTTGAATTCCGTATAACCATACCGTTTGGCGCATTATTGATAAGTCTAATTTTGTAATGGACAGAAAAATGCGAGAAATCCTTTATTAGTTTTTGTTTGCTTTAAAAACTAAATACAGTATGTTTAAAAAAAGGTTGCAAAAAGTTATTGAATTTAATTGAAAATTAATGGAAAAAATTGAATGGTCTGAAACTCACCTTTACAGGATCGAATATCGTATTGCTTTTGCATATGAAAATTATTGGGCGTGAAATTTGATCACTTTTAGGAAAGGCATTGTATTGTATACGCAATGCGTTGTATACGTAGGGTTACAACGTCTTATCTGCCGGACTACAAGCATTATACAAAACAAAATTCTGAAGAATTAAAAGAAAGACTGTAAGGTCCAAAAAGTCGTACTTAAACTTAATCTTAAAATAATTTTCTGAAAAAAATACCAATTAACATACTTACCATACTTCCAGATGTACCACCACCTCCTTGTAAACCACAAAGTAATTTATTAATAATTGTCATTCCTTTGATGTTTATCTGAACATCGTCCTGGTAAAGCAACTCGAACACATTTACCAGGAGTTTCTGTCCGCATTTCGTATCATATTGGACTATACTAGACATCAGATCGTGGCAATGGCCTCTAACATTGTCGCCGGCTTCAACTAGTAGATGGAGAATGAGTTTCACTGCAGAATTCCGAACCAACCTGCATTGAATTAATATACAATTGTTTGGTATTTTATTTCTATGGAAATGGCAGGCCTCGACCCTTATAATATTGATCTAACTTATTATTAAACGCAACAAACAATCTATCCTTGACAATTTGAGGATTCGGACATTACAGTTGTTTTTTACAAACTGCAAAAAAAAATATAATCTTAAAATCATGTAAAACAACACAACTTCAATCAGAGTAAACAATATAATTTGAACGAACAGAATTGGAAACATTTTTCAGCGAGGTTGCCAACAACTATTCTGTAGAAGTCTCCAGTACCAATTAGCATATTATATTGCCATATTTAACAAACACAGAAAAGTGGCTAACATCGGAAATGTGGGGCGACCGACGAAAGTAAGATAGGTTAGCATACAGGTACCACTAACCCAATCGGTGCGTCTGTTGCTCTGTCGATCTGTTGTGTTCAATTTTAAACGTTAATAACTTAGTCAAATCTTAATGAATTCTATCCAAACTTGGTACACATGTAGTCTGGCAAAAGTTAAGAAATTTTCCACGTTGAATTTCCGTGTGGCCTTCGAGAAGCTAAGATAATAGCAGTTAATTAGATAATTAAGTTGATTAGAGTAAAAACAGCAATTTCAACCTGCCTCTTAAAGGATATTAATTATTTTCTAGTATAAGATTTAAATAATTATACTTAAAAATTATACAACTGTATTCCCCATACCCTATTCCATTATAGTTTTAAATTAGTTTAAGAGATTTGCTTTAAGAAATGTGTTTTTAATTGATCTAAACGTAATTAAGTTAAAATGCATTCCTCATACTTCCAGCTCCATCATTCCTTGGCATTCTTGATATTGCCTATTAGATGGGAACCAGTCCAATCATCTCACCACTACTTGGCAAAGGGTAATTACATCTATAGGACATGAGGCAGGCACTAGTGTAACTAATGAGCCAGCTTTTTGCAAGATAAAGCATCTTGCAAAATGATAGGCGGATATTTCAGTATCAATACTATCGGCATAAGGTAAGTTTAATTACTTTTTACAAATAAGAGTGAAAATTCACTTTTCATGGAAAAAATTTAAGTCTCTTTACTTTCAACGGCGACAAACAAAACAAAAAAGATACATATACAGTACCAAGGCAACAAATAATTGTATAATACTCATCACAAAGCCCGCGGTCAACGGGCCACAGCTGGATTACAAGTGATTTTCTACACTACATGGTTGATTTTAAATGAATCTATGGTTTCTATGAAGCATACGATAAAAAATACTTCTCTAAAAACCGTGCCTCCGCAAAACCTATTTAACCACGTGTATGAAACTCATATAGTTGCAACATAATTCAGTTTCATTATTCAGCACTAAGCAGGACACGTCATGTTTTTGGCGAAGAAAAAAGCCAGTCGAAATTAACCAATTATCACTATGGAATTTATGGAATTTTTTTGCAGACGATACATAAACTGTAAACAGACTAGTCAGACTGTATTCATTCTCGCATCTCTAACCTGTATATACTACCAACGGCACAATACACCCACTGTAGACATGTGTTACTCTTAGCAACGGCCAGCATGGTCGTAGGATGGTCTAACAACTGAGCTAGGGCCCGTAAAGAGTAGGTCTGAGTGTTGTGGTCGGAGCTGGAAGATCCAATGTCAACCAGGTGATCCACACCATTAAGGTTAATAAACTCCTCAGCTATGCTGTGGTTGTGCTCGAACGTGTTCCTTATAGTGAACAACAACTTCCTCAGTTCTCTGTCCCGAGAACTGCACAAACTTTTAATGATATCTCGCGCAGTTTTTCTGCTATCCATTATCAATTATTCATATTATCTTAAATAGTAAACACATAGCATATATCGTTAGTTTTTATTGTTTGTGTATGTTGCTAGACGATTAACAGGTTAATGCTAGAAAATTTGTCATTCTTTACTGCCGTAAAACTATTATGATATATATATTCCTTAGGAATATATATATCATAATAGTTTTACGGCAGTAAAGAATCATTTATCACCAAGGACCTTGGTGATAAAATTAAAGTATGTCAACTGATGAAAAACTACAGAAGCGGTAACAAATAACAAACCAACAGCATGCAAAAGTCACTAAATAAGAAAATCAGAAAAAAATTATTACAGTACCGTACAACAATAATCAGGAAATAGTTTTATCATTTCGAAAAAATATACATAATGCAAAAATGTCAACATTAATTAAAAACAAAGAAAGGGCTGTAACATAATTGAATTCCATAAATCTTCCTTTAACAACTATCGTACGATAATTAAAATGAGAGAAGAAGTGAATAATACAGGCATATAAATATTACTTGTAGTGTATGTGGAACACCCACGATACAATAACAATGTAAATTCTAGGCTGAGAGGCAAGAATTAGCTAAATTGGACGAGTTGCTTGAACCAATCCAGGCTTTAGTATACAGACTGAGCCATATACCAAAGAGTCGTCTATCTCTACAGTCTGACCTTTTATGTGTCACGGTCGGCAGACTTAAAGGAAAACATACATTGCCTAAACCTGTTGAGCAACACACCGAATCCTGATTAGTTCGAATTGAGAAGCAGATTAATGAACATCAAATGGAAGGAATAATAACAGGGGCGGTTCATCAGCCGCTCTGAT